>PVHY01007926.1:0-64511 GCA_004024945.1 Uropsilus gracilis | reverse complement strand
ACTGCTGGTGGGAATGTAAACTGGTCCAACCTCTATGGAAAGCTGTGTGGAGGACCCTCAAATTAATGAAAATGGATCTACCATTTGACCCAGCAATTGCTCTCTTGGGAATCTACCCAAAAGAGACCTCAATGTGGGTACAAAGGGACACCTGTGCCCGGATGTTTACCGCAGCACTATTTATAATTGCAAGGACATGCAAGGACCAAGTGTCCCAAAACAGATGACTGGTTGAAAAAAATGTGGTGTTTATACACGATTAAGAATGACAAATTAGACGACTTCTTGACAACATGGATGCACTTAGAAGGAATCATACTAGCAGAAACAAGTCAAAAAGAGAAAGACAGAAATCAAATGGTCTCACTAATATATGGGGCATAATGAAAAAAAAAGTAAATAAAAGCCATGAGGAAAAGACAAAACAGGCTGAGCACCAAACTGAAGCACACAACAATGAACAGGAGGGAAAGGGGGGAGGGGGGGGGCAAATCCCTGGGATTGCGAAGATGTGAAATTTACATATAAATAAATTTAAAAAAAAGATACTCCAAAAAAATTTGAAGCAAATAAAGATGAAAATAAAACATACTGAAACTTATGGAATGAAACAAAAACAATTCTAAGAAACAAGTTTAAAGCAATTTATGAAAAAGAACAGCTATCAAATAAACAACGTAACTTTATACCTCAAGGAAACAGAAAAGAGAAAACTAAGCAAGAAGAAAAAAATAACAAAAACCAAAGCAGAAACAAATGGAAGAGTCCAGAAAAAGAAACAAGAGAAATTATCAATTAAACTAAGATCTGATTTTTTTAATTAAAACTAAATTTGTTTGACTAATTCAGAAAAAGAGAACACACATAACTAAGATCAGAAATTTGAAAGTAGACATGACAATTGGAACCACAGAAATACAAAGCATTGGAAGAGACTACTGTGGACAGTTAACAAATTGGTAATGGGTAAAGTAATAGAAATGTGCAACCTACAAAAACTTAACAATAAAGAAATAGAGTATCTGAACAGATGAAAAAAAAGCAAGGAGATTGAATTAGTAGTCAAAACCTCCCAAAGAAGAAAGATTCAGGATCAGATAGTTTCTCTGGAATTCCACCAGTCATTTAAAGAAGAATTAAGGCCAATCCTCAAACTCTTCATAAACAAACAAACAAATAAATAAATAAATGGAAGAGAGCATTCCCAAATTCATTTTATGAGGCAAATATTAACCTAAAAACAGTCAGGTAAGCATGCAAGAAGAAAGAATTACAGACCAATATCCCTGGTTGAATATAGATGCAAAATCTTGACAAAATATTACCAAATTAAATTCAATAGCACATTAAAAGAATCAAACATCATCATCAAGTATGATTTATTCCAGAGATACACAGATGGCTTAGCATATTCAAATCAACAAATGTGATATACCACATCGATGGAATGAAAGATGATCATTATATCATCTCAATAAATGCAAAAAAGCACTTGACAAAATTGAGTATTCTTTCAGGATAAATTCTTTGTACAGATAGAAATCTTAAGGGACCTATCTCAACATAATAAAGGTCAAACATGACAAGTTTCACAGTAAATATCACACTCAAGAGTAAGAGATGAAAGTTTTCCCTCCAAGATCAGGAATAAACTAGGGTAGCCACTTAGACATCCTGGCAAAGCAGTCTAGAATTGACAAAATAAAAAAGACAGATAGACCAGGGGTACAAAATCAAGAAGCCCTAAATAAAATTGTAACATTTTCATGCAAGTGACATTTCACAAGGGAAGGCTCACATGCTATCCAGTACTAGAAAACTAGAACTACAGATTCCAGAGTCCTGGAGATATCTGAAGTCACAGAAGGACTTCAGCCACTGCGGGGTCCAGCACCCTGGCTGGCACTCCTGATGCCACCAAGGCCAAATCCAAAGACTGCTGGTAAAACCACAAGATGCCAGGCCCTGGCTGACCAAGCACCCAGCCCTCCTGCAGAATGAAACTTGCAGCCGTACTACTTTTCCTCACTAGGTCCCAGGCCAAAGATGGTTTCAGTGCATAGACAGGCGGGACCTGGGCAGTGTGCCTATTTAAGCTATAAGGGGGTCTGTGAAGGAAAGTATCAGACTGCTTTGTTTTCCACAATGGTGGGCTTGCCAGTGATTTAGACTACAGTTGGGGAGTTCCTTGGGCATAGGAAGGGGTTCAGATGCTGGGTAGCCTTGAATAATGGCCAAAGTCCACACTTTCCATCTCCCTCCCTTGCCATATTCTCTTCATCCAGCTCGAGTCACCTCATGCTTTAGGACACATGTTAGAGACGTGTCCCAAGGAAGCCTTCCCAGCCCATTCCCCTAGATTTTGGGTCATTTTGTAATGACCCAAGGGTTGTGAGTCTTCACCTGTGTGCCTAAGAATTCAGGACAAGACCCGAAAGAAATGCTTTTGAATGATTTCTTAATAAAGCAAATAAAAGGAGATATAAAAATAAAATTAAAAGGAGATATAAATATAAATCATAATTTAATATAAACAATAATTATTTAATTATTTTAAAAAGAATAAATAATAAAATATTTTATATTTTATATAAAATATAATAAAAAGGAGATATAAAAATCAAATAAAATAAAGAGAGGAGGGGAGGGGGATGAGAGAGAGGAAGAATAATTGGCTGACACTTCCTACCAGCAACGCTCAATGAGCTGAGCCACCAGGGTACAAACTGAAGCCAGAAAAACAAGACCACAAGAGTATACATGTGCCCAGTATTAAGCCCAGCTCAGCCTCTTAACTCCACCCCAGCAGGTCCCTGTTTGCGAAGTCGAGTTCATGGCATTCTGTGAGTTGTAATTAATTCTCTGTGCATGAGATCTGTCAGACATGGAGATAGGGTGGAGTCTGTTCAGGAGAGCATTTGCTGGCTTAGGAGTTTGCTCCTCACCACTCCTCCTCTGACAAGTGTTTCCATATGTCAGTTCAAAGTCCATTAGTCTCACTAGGTTACAAGGTCAGAATCCCATCTGACCCTGCACAGACCAAGTTCACTAAGAGTTAGAAAAAGGGGAGGAGGAGGGAAGGATCCATCTACCAGCCAAGGTCACTTTCCCTAGAAACAGATCTGCAGACAGAGTGCTGAGCAGTGCGCTGGTAGCGAAGGGGGCAGGGCAATGCCAAGAGAGGGTTAGGACAGCCTTGAACCAAACAGGGCATGTCAACAGGGGTGTGGTGGAGGGTAAGAAACCAATGTCATTGGTATGGTGGTGAGAGAGGCTTCTCCCCATACAGAAAAGTAAACATGTGAAACTCTCCTCCACATCAATTAGGAAACATGTCCCGGTTCTTTTTGCTCTATATCAGTGGAAAAAAAATCTCAAATTTTCAACAAAAGATGGAATATTAAGACTGGGTATGGTGGCATTACCTTTAATCCCAGTCTAGGAAGAGAGGCCAAGGCTAGGAACCGCTTGAGTCGGCAGGTTTGAGACCCACCCCGGGCAACATAGTGAGACCTAGTCTCAGAAAAATAGCTGGGTGTGGTGGCATGCACCTGTAATCCCAGCTACCTGGGAGACTGAGGCTGGGGATTGCCTGAGTCCGTGGTATCCCACATCTGATCCGGGATCTGGACTACTCAGATCTGATCCCGGATCCGGACTACCCCTGGCAACATAGCGAGACCTAGTCTCAAAAAAAAAAAAAAAAAAAAAAAAAAAAAAAAAAAAAAAAAAAAAAAAAAAAAAAAAAAAAAAAAAAAAAAAAAAAAAAAAAAAAAAAAAAAAAAAAAAAAAAAAAAAAAAAGATGGACTATTAAAAGGTGTCACTAGAAGTCTAACTGCTCTTTTCTACCTTCCACCAAAACCAAAGCAAAGTCCCCTCCCAGCCCCTCCCATGGACGCTGAGGCCTTGTCCAGGCAGCACTGCGTCAGATCTCACCTGATGCCAGGGAGGTTGCTGTCCAGATACTTCCCCAGAAGACAGAGACAGGCCAAAATTTCCCCACTAATACTTGCATGGACTAGAAACAAGGCACTGGCCCCACTGTCTAGGCACAGAGCACCCCACAGCCAGACCCTCAGAGGGTCAACCCAGCTCCTGGCAATCCTGGGGCCAATGGGCAGAGGGCTACTCTCTCCCGTGTGTCTGGCTCCCCTGGGTCTGGTCTCCAGGCAAGCCCAGACAGCTTGTCCATGGCCTCTCCTTTCTGTGTTAGCCAATCCCTCTCTTGTCCCCTTCCAGCAGGCCTCAAGGGCAGGATAGATCTGATGACAGGGATCTAGCATCCACAAAGTCCTCATTATTTTGGCAGTGGGAGACCCAGACCTCCAGCTGACTGGTTCCCACCTGGACTTTGAAATGCATAGTCCACTTAAATTCCCTTTGACAGTTTGAATAGCAATGCATTCTACTAAGCCAGGCTAATGGGAAAGTAATCTTTCTCTTTCAGAGCTATTGCTCTGTGAAGTGCTTACCAAATAGGGTTTTTTTTAAAATAGCAAGAGAGCCAAACTCAATTTGGGCATTAATGTGTTTAAACCCAGCTGGAAATGTTCTTCCATCCCAAGGCAGAAAATGGAATTGGAAATCCCCAAGTAGCCCCAGCCTCCAGAGTCCCCAGGTATGTCACAGCAGACAGGCCACAGCCCCATGGCCCTGCCCCAAAGCTGTCCTTCCTGGGTCTGAGTCAAGAACAGCACCTGACACGAGTAATCACATCTGGACCAAAGGACCAGACCAAACCAAAGGCCATCCTGTGACACACAGTTTCTAAGGACCAGGACTTAGAGGCAGCTGAGATCCCCTTCTGCCTCTCCATGTCCAGTGACCACCATGGCTGTTGATGTGTTTTTATCTCCAAGACACAGCAGGCATTCAGCTTAGGTCCTGCAATTGGAAATGCCAGCTGGCTCTTGGGAACCAGGGCCCACTCCCGCCCCCTGAGGCCAGCAGCCTGGGCCATGCCAAGCCCATGTCCACACCTGCTAAGTCCTTCAGCAGGTTGATCAGGGCCCAGGCCAAACCAGCACTGAAGAGGTTGCCCTGGCCAGAGGAAGAGGACCTGACTCAGGAGCCTGGTTGACCCTGACCAAATACCTACCACTCACTGCCAAGAAAACCTTAGCCTCTGCCAGGGCCAGATCAACTCCCTTCTCTGTGTTTGCAACTGCTTTCCTGTCCTCTCTGCCCTGCCGCCTGCCGCCTTCCTCCTCCCTCCTCCCCCCCCCCCCCCCCCCCCCCCCCCCCCCCCGCCCCCCCAGGCTGGAGCCAGGCCTTGTGAAGCCTGTGTAACGCTGATGGTTAAGTTCAGCTTCCTGCTGGCCAGGTAGGCGCTCAGCTTCTGGGCACTGTCAGGCACTGGGGGTGTTGGGAGGAGAGCGAGCAGCATCCAGGTCCTCAGGGAGGGAGATTCATCAGGCAGAAAAATGATTGAATTCTTTTGTGTGTGTCTTCTAAACCGAGCAAAATCACCTCCAAATGATGATGGCTTTCAGAAGCTGGAGGGAAGAGGAAATTGTAAATGTGCTTCTCTGAGTTTGCAGGTATTGATTGAGGGCTAACAGTAGGAAATTGATAATTGACTAATTGATCAGATCACGTATATTGTCAGGCAGTCACCAGGCTGAGGGGGCTTTCCAGCTGGATGTGACCTATTTGTAAAATCAGATTAAGGGCACAGAGATCCTATCCCCCACCCCCAATCCAAACCTTACCCTCAGGCTACAATTGAAACTGCTGTCAACCTTGCCCACCTCACCCAGCAAACTACCTTACCTGCCTGCTAACCTTGCCTGTCACACTAGCAAAACCCATCCCCCATGTCCCTGCCCCTATAAAAGCAGACACCAACTCCATGTGGGCGCAACTTCATTAACCCCCCACCCTGGGTTAGTGAACCTTGCCAGGGAGCTTGTGGTAATAAACTCTTAATTCTACTTGGCCTGGCTCCCGTTTCTCTTTTTTCTTGCCTTTTCTTGCCTTCCTTTCACTATTATTCATTTGCTAGACCTGTTGAGAACTAGAAGCTTGGGGACCCCAGTCTGTACGCCAGGGATTTCCAAGACCACCCTCAGTTTTGATGAAGCTATAGAAGTACTTACAGAACTCACAAAAGCTGTTATGCTTTTGACTAATTTATTGCAGGGAAAGGACACAAATTAAAATCAACAGAGGAAAGTGGGACATAGCACAGGGTTGAGGAGAAAGCAGGTGTGACCTTCCCAAAATCCTAAGACAGCACTTTATCCTCCTAGCAACAGCGTGTTTGCAAGACCAGCGAAGCTCACTGGAGACTTGCTGTATGGTTTTTTAACTGGGGATCATGCAGGTGTGAAGCACCCACATACCTGAGACAGGCAAACAAAAGTCAAAGATATCACTAAAAATCACACTGGCAGTGTGAGCGAGTGGGTCCTGCGCCCTGGGCTTGCAAAGATAGTTTTCAGGCAGAACACCCCAGGGCCTTGGAGGTACCTCCCAGTCGGGGTAGTCGGTAGGTGGTTGAGAGCCAGCTCTGAAGCCTTTGCACTGTGAAAGGTTCAGACAGTCTAGACCTGCTGAGCTAAGGAAACCCTTTCTGTGTAGATGCCACGACAGTTCCACCTACTGGAAAGCACAAGAGAAAGTAGATTTCTGAGGATTTAAATTCCATTTTTCCATCCTTTTTTAGGAGCCCTCTGCTAATTCTACCTCCCTAGACATCCCAGTTGGTTAGTCACACTGAGTCATACCTGTGAGACTTGCCAGTCATCAGGAGTCTCTCTCTCTCTTTTTTCAAATCAAACTTTTTATAAGTTTAGATTTGACAAAAAATAGCAGACAAAATCAAGTCTCCAGATATGCTTGATACCCAGTTTCCTGTACTGTTAGTATCTCATTTTAGTATGGTGTTAGTGTGTTAATGGAGGGTTATGTCAGGACACCCAAACTTCCATGCCCTAGGGGATTCTGCCTTGAGATAAAGACAGCACATACCCTTAATGTGAAAGCTCTTTAACACAATGATTGTGCACCAAGAGGAAGTCAGAGGATAGTAGCCTTTCTAAGCCCTACCAAAGACTTGCCACAAGTCTCAGGCACCTTCTGGTGGGGAACCACAGGAAAGGGACAAAAGGGGCCAGACAAGTCTGGGATGAAAGATGCAAAGTTAAAGTATAAATCACTTTAGCAGCTGCCATTGTCAGCCTCTCCATGGGTCTCTCATCCATGTGTCTCCTCCATGTCCCCCAAGTTCCTGATGCAAGTTCAAAACTGAGGAGCAAGCAAGCTCGTCTTCACATATCCCTCTGCTCCACATGTTTTCTCCCTTGTCTTTTCTCTGCATGTCCTCCTCCTGTCTTCTCTAGCTTCCCCTCCCAACTCAGCTCCATCCTTTGATTGTGGGGCAGGTACTGAAAGTGGGACTACGAAGGGACATTCTGACTTTAACACATACAGGCCTGCTTCCTTTTCTGAAGCAGGCTATAAACAGGCCATTTACCTTTACCTTGAAGTAGCTACACCTAGGCCTGCTTCTCTCTCTCTCTAGAAGCAGGCTGCAAACTCTTCATTAGTATTTACACTGTTCACCTTTACCATTGATATGCAAAAGCCAGCCAGTTGCTCTCTGCTTTCAGTTTTAAAAACTGCAGAAGAAAAAAAAAAAACTTAAAAAAACACAGTTTTTTTTTAAATTTTTTTATTTATATATAAATTTCACAACATTGTAATTCCCAGGGTTACCCCCCCCATCCCCCTCCTTTCCCTCCTGCGCAAAGTTGTGCTCTTCAGTTTGGTGCTTAGCTTGAAAAAACACAGTTTAAACTCTTGTGGGGTCTTTCTACCATCTCCAGCCTTCTCAACCAAAATATCATACTAATGTAAGACTATCAGTGCAGACTAATTTATTTCTAACAAAGTGATTTTCTAATTATCTTAATAACTACACAAGAAACATGTAAGGAAAACTCTGATTACTTTAACATTGTCCAAAACCTTTCTCAGCATTGTCTAAAGTCCTTTCCCAGACTGCCTCAGTCTCTCAGTCCTTATCATCTCACCAAAATCAGCCAGTCAGAGTTCATCTCCAGACACTTAAAGACATGTTCCTTTAACTGCTCCCTTAGCTTACTCTTCCTTGTCTTCCACACTGTGTTCTCCTTGTCTTCCAAGTAACAAGAACTCCATGGTGCTGAACTAACAAAGTTTACATTCTTTTCAGGCCTAACTTTTGCACGGCCTCTTTCAGACACAAGTTAAACTCAGCAAAACAAACTCCAACACAGAGTTCAAATCTACAAACTCTTTAACCACCTTTAACACACTTGCAGCTAGCCCAGGCCAGCTACAAAGGGCTGCAGCCCCCCAGTGGCCTTTAGCCAAGTCCACACAGCTCACATCTTTACTTTACAAGATGGCCAATTCCCATCTCCTCTACTGAACTTCTCTCTCTATCTGATCTCCATATTAACCTCTAATTCTTTCTCTTTGTTTACACACCCTTTATATACCCTGATTTCCCGCCTTCCAAGAAACCTGTTCACCTTCCTCCCTCCTGCATCTCCCTGAAAAGAAATTCCAACTAAGGTCATTCTCACATTTTAGCATACCTGTCCTTGAAATCTATAATCTTGAACAAGAGACAATGAGAGGAGAGTAAAACACCCTATCAGTACCACAGAACCTCCCTTCATTATGGAGACTCCTCTATATAATAATCATGGAAACCTGTTACAACTACAGAATCAATATTCATCATATGGTTCATATTAACTAAAGTTCATATATACTCAGATTTCTCTAGTTTTTACCTAATATCTTGCTTCTGTCCCAGGATTTTGCCTAATCATTATGAAATTGGGTAACAAAACAAGCAAAGCAGGGCCCTTAACTAAACTTACAGACAGGATCAGCTGGCCCTTTAAACCCAGCCACTCCCTAGGTTCATTCTAGCCCATACAAGTTGTAGCAAAGCCAAACTATCTTTAAAATGAGGCAAAAACAGATTTATTCACTAAAAAGACAAAATAGGTAAAAGTCACCAAGGGTATATATAGTAAAACATAGTTCAATCTGTAGTTCAAAAAGCTATACATGTGTCCTCAGCCACAGGTGTCCACAAAAAGACAGTTGTCCCACCTTTAAGCCAAATGAAGAAACCAAGATGGTATCATCAATCCTCCAGCTCCAGCTTTCTTTCAGCCTGAACCACCAAAACTAATTCATAACAGCAGCAGCACCATTTCAGATGTCTCACCATAAAAACAGCAACACTCCAAGATCTCTTCAGGTTTCCAGACAATTCCCAAGCTTTACACTTTCTAAGTTAAAGCAAATTTCCAAGTACCAAGTTTCCAAGTCAGCTTATACAGGTCACAGGTTTCTTCAACATGTTTTCTGGGGCTGTGGATGGAAGTTCACAGCCTGGCTTCCTTCCCTGCCCCACTGCCATACATGGCAGCAGCAGCTCTGAAACCTCTAGCCTCCTTGCTGCTCTGCTACCCTCTCCCTTCTCCAGCTTTCTCTCCTCCTTTCCAGTTGTGCTCCTTCCTAAATTCCCTTTCTCTGTTCCTCTCCCAAGAAACCTTGGTTTCCCTTCTCTAAGTCTCAACCTACTAGGGCACAATGGCATAACATTACAAAGTTGGGGCCATGGATCCCCATTTTCACTATATCACTCTTTATCAATTACATTTTACCTTCATGTCTTCTTCAGCGCTTCTTTGTTGAGACAGTGTCTCAGAATTGTCTTGCTTTTGATGATATTGATCATTCTGAAGAATAATGTCCAATATTCCCCTAAGACTCAACTAGGATTTGTCTACTGTTTGTTTTTTTTCCCCATGATTAGACAAGGGCTGTGATTTTTTTTAAAGACCCTAGAGATAAAGTGATTCTCATCACATCATATCAAAGCTATGTAGGGGCAAAATCTGCCACCCCAAAATACATTTCTTTGGCATAAGAATTATCTCACAGAAATGACTCTGAAGTCAAAAGGTTGCCCTTTTGTAATATACATTTGCATATGTAAAGTAAAATTTCCCTTTGCATCACCCTTGCTGTCTTTGAAAGACCTCTCTATTTAACTCTATCCATAGAGTTAACACTCACATCCTAGGGGTTGGTCCCTGTGTTTCCCTGTGACCTGCCAAGGCTGGCCCTGAAACAGAGCAAAGTTTGGGGCAGCGGGAGTGATTTTATGGTCTATGGTTTCTCATCCACAAGCTCACAATCTCAAGACATAACTCAATCTCAGTGTGTAATAGCTGGGTTTATTTACTAATGGGTGGTAGGGAAAAGAAAAATATTTCTAAGGCCACAAATGGCCAACTATCCTACCCTAGAGAGTATCCAGCATCCAGTCATCCAAATCAAAAGTTACTTGTGCACACAGAAAGCAGCGAGCAGTGGACCAGGAGCCAACTAGCTTGTGGCTGCCGGGAGAGGTCAGAGAGGGTACTGAGATCACCACAGTGGAGTCTGTTTTGAAGCTGGGGTCTCCTGTCTGGAGCTGAAGTCAGGTTTCCTGCTGAAGCCAAGCTGTCTCTCCTGAAGCTTCTTCCAAGCTGAGTCAAGCCTCTGAAAATAGTGAAGCCTTCCAAAGCAGCTTCCAGCCTCGCCACCCCCTGCAAGGCACCCACCTTCCCACCAATATTGGTCCATTTTCCAAACCAGCTGTTTCCAAGACTTGACTGGTGCCACTTGGTGTTTGAATTGAATTGGTGTCAGTGGAGTTTGGACCTGGTCTGTTTTCAAAACCAGCTCAGAGGTCGGGCATGGTGGCTCATGCCTGTAAGCTTCAGTCTATGAAGCAGCAGGGGCTAGGGATCACAGTTTGAGTCCCCCCTGGGGCCCGTAGTGAGACCTAGTTCCAAAAACAATAGCTGGGCATGGTGGTGCGTGCCTGTAATTCCCAGTTACCTGGGAAGCAGAGGCTGGGGGTTGCTTGAGTCTGTGATATCCTGGGCAACGAGAGTCTGCGGTCCCACGGGCAAAAAACAGCGAGACCTAGTCTCAAAAAAAAGCTCAGGACTTAAAATCAAAACCCTGGTAGTGCATCCTACACCATCTCACACCAGAGTAAGGCAGGGAAGCTGGGCTACATCTCATGGAGCTGGCCTTGTTTATGCCTTTTCCTATAATCCAAACCCAGCTATGCTGAGGTCGGTCATTAAAGCCATGGTCAAGTCCTGGCTGACTCTACCCAGTTGGAGGCTGGCACCTCAGAGGTCCCCAGAGGATGGGGGCCCCAGGACCAGAGAATGAGGGCTGCTTGTACAACATACCAAGTCATTTGTCTTTATCTGAAGATATTCAAGTTGGTGGCTGAAACCATTTTAGCAAGTTACTAAATGTCATTGGTCTCTCCTATGTATAAAGGAGGCAGGAGGTATTCATGTAATTAATATTAAACTTCCTTATGTGTTTTTCACTTGTGAATCTGTTGGGTATTTATTTATCTGACAGCATAGAAGAACCTAGGGGTATAGCTAGATTTTCACCCTACATATGCCCCTTTAGTACATGTTATCAACAAGAGCTATCTGTCGGTGTTCACCTTGGTCACCTCGCTAGGGCAACAGCTCAAGTTAACACCTTGAACATACAGTATCGACATAAATGATCTGGCATTTTTCAACATGGAAGACTTGATCTCCACTTATTTTTATTCAATCACTTATTTATACAAGTATGGACCCATACTTATACATGGGTTATAGATGGGTTATAATCCCATATGCTTTTGTTTTATTTTCTTGCTCAAATTTCCAGCTTCAGCCTTTGGAAGCTCTGGCAATGTCCCTTTAGTGTGTCCCTTTGACATACTTAATTATTAGTGTGACTGTGTATGCTTTAGCACTTCTTTTATTTTCTGATAGAATAATATGCTCCAGGTTCATCTTGCATATTTCATGCCCCATAGAGTCAGCCAATTCTCCCTTTGTAGAAAGGTATTATTTTTAACCTTCACCTGGTATCTGGAAATTGCAAAATGTCATATTGAAAGATGACTTAACACATATAAGCCATCCCCTTCATATTGTAGATGGGAAATTAAGGCTGGAAGGGGACAAGCTAGGGAGACATTGGCCACGTAGCAGTGAGGCAAGAACCTGGGTCCCCAAGAACACCACTATATCATAGTAATATCCCTCACCAACTTTTATTTGCAAATGTAAAACAAGAGGGATGCTGGGCTGCTCTCCAATACAGTCCTGGAAATTGTGTCCAGAATAAATTTTTATTAGGACTTGCTTTTATGTAATTTTTCCTTCTCCCAAAAGTTAAGGACCGAAATAAAACTTCTAACTAGTAGAGATATCTAGCTAGAGCCACTAACTGCTTAATGAAGTTTTTGCTGGATGTGTTCCAAGCTAGAACCCTCTTGTTAGCAAATTTAATGGTGGGTCACCTAATAGGCATTTGGTGATACATTTGCTTTTCATAAAATCATTGAGTATTAGATGATCATCATTGCCATGGAGACTGTAAATTTAATTTTCTTTGGAAAATAAGTTCTTGCATTTAGTGCTATTTTTACTGCATGATGGATTTTAAGTAGTTAGTGACTAGTTAGTCAGCTAGCTGATGAGTTAGTTAACTGGACAACTAGTTAGTCAGCTAGTTGAGTAGTTAGATGGCTAATCATATAGTTAGCTCACTAGTCTTTTAGATATCTAGTTAGCCAGATAGTTAACCAGTTAGTCAGTTAGTTAGTCAGCTAGTTGACAGACAGAATGAGGAAGTAGGGACTGACAAGCCCGGGTCAGGAAACTAAGAATGATTCTACTATGCTTACGGATTAAATTAAAGGAGGAAGAAAAAGGAAGAAGGAAAGAGGAGGAGAGAGAAAGGAAGGGGGAAAGAAGAGGAGAATGATGGAAGAAGAGGAAGGAAGTTGAGGAGGAGAAGAAAGGAGAAAGAAGAGGAGGAAGGAAGTGGGAGAAGCCTAAATGGCAAAGACATATGTGGCCAACAAAACCTAAAATACAATTTGACCCTTCACAGAATGTTTGCTCCTCCACACCTAAATGACAAATATTTATCAATGATCCCCAAATGACAGAAGGACACAGGTGAGTCAGGGAAGAGTCAAGAATTTTGAATGCAGTGCTTACATCCCGCTGGATTCCTCTGAGGTCATGGGCATATGCACAATGGATTGCACACATGGGCAATTTTCCTTAGGAGAAAGCTTTAGGAACGTGGCTTGAGAGGCAGGTCATTTCTAACTGGTCTATCAATCGCGGGGCATGTGGAATAACCACCTTTGGAGACATATGATTCTGTTCATTTAAAAATGAAACTGCAGCTCTATCTGTCATGTGGAACCCCATCCTCTGCACACTCATGAATGAAAAGGGGGAGCTAGTGAGGGAGGGGTTCAAACATAGGCAATGTTGTACCTTGGCTTTGCTTTCTCCACTAGCTGTGGCCAAAGGCAAGGGTCGTTAAAATAGTTCTGATGCCCTCCTCATAATGTTCCCTGGCTTGCTTAAAATCCACACCTCCCAAAAATACCAGAGAAGGGACATAATCAATGAAATCTATAGATAGCTGGGCATCTATAAGAAGAAATTTGAAGTGAAATTTGAGATTTCAGAATAGGAGTTTCCAAGGGTCATCCTTAACTAATTCCCATCCTTAGCTAGTCATCCTTAACTAATTCCCATCCTTAACAAGTATCTTTAGCTAGCCATTGACTTAACTAATCATCCTTAACTAGTCACTACTACTTCACTAGGTTGACCTGTAACCTTTGACCTTATATTGACCTTTGACCTATGACATGTGGTCTTTGATCAGTGCCTCATTTCTAGGTCCATGTAAGCATATTTAGGGAAGCTGTCTACTCTTCTGGGGAAGTGCGGGGATAGCAAACTCCCTGGTGTCTGGTCAGATTTTGGTCTTTGAACTTTCATTGACCTTTCACTGTTGACCTTTTGGTGACCTTTGATTCTTTGTCTCTGGCAACATCTATTACTTCTTAACTAGGTCTTAACTAGTTACCCTTTTCTTGTACTCCTTAATTAATCATTTTTGCTTAGTCATCTTTAACTAGTCATTTTTGCTTGATAAGTATTCCTTAACTCACTTGATAAGAATTCCTTAATTCCTCCACTCAGGCATCCTTAACTAGTTATTTTTACTTTACTAATCATCCATAGTTATTTATACACCCTTAACTAGCATTACACTAGTACTCTTTAGTCACTGTTATTGACTAGTTATCCTTAAGTAATCATTTTTGTTGAGTAGTCATCCTTGATGTGTTTTCCATCTTAAAGACTACTCCATAACTAGGTGATTAGTACTCCAGAACTAATCATCCATTAGTGCTCCTTTACTAGTTCTTCACCCTTAACTAGTCATCTTTATCTAGCCCTCCACATTAACCTGTGCTTTTCCTTAAGTAGCCATGGGTAACTTAATTAACTAGTCTTCCACCTTAAGCAGTATGCATTAACTAGGCTTCTGTCCTTAACTAGTACTCAACTAGTAATTGTTAACTAACTTTTTTGTTAAAATTTTTATTTTTTAAGTCATGGTTAACTGTGCTAGTCATCCAGTCATCCCTATTACTAGCACTCCTTAACTAGAGATGGTTGACTTCACTAGTCATCCCTACTGAATTCCCATTTCTCATCATTCCTGCTATGTCTTCCAAGGCCCTAAATCCTTATCCCCCTATTCTTACCTCCCATGACAAAATGTGATGACAACAATCTTTCTGAGGGTAGCTGACTAGTTGTCTAGTTAACTAGTTGACTAATCAACCGATTAGCTAGTGGACTAAACTGATTGACAGGTTAACTTGCTGACTAGTTAACAGCCAACTAATTAGCTAAATAGATGACTAAAATTTAAAACATTCTAGAAAGAAGCAATCTCATGGTCAGGTTAGCACTAGGTTAACCAGAGGCACTAGTTTAGAGTTTAGGAGAGGAAGACGTGAAGGGTTAACAATGCATCCTGATGTGGACCACACATCCACATTAACAGAGGGCCAGCTAAGGGTCCTCTTGAGCTGTTCAACAAAATCAAACCCAGTTAATATGTCCAACAAGTGTGAGCTGTTTATTAAGAAGTCTCAATTCTTTGGGGGATGAATGTAAAAAAGTTTCATATTCTCAGAAGTGTGCTCTGGAGAGCCTCCTTATCTGGTTGATTCATATAATTATAGATTCTATAAGGTATTTGAGCTATTGAAAGAGCTTCGTTTGGGTTTTTAAAGACTTGGTCTTACTCGTTTTAAGACTGTAATTCATGTTCTATTTTTTCAGAAGCCTTAAAGATCTTATCTCCCACCCTAGTCTCCTGCAGGCTTCAGCAACTGTGTGTCTGTCATGTCCCTCTCCTCCCTCCCTTTCTTCCCTTCCCTCTCTCCCTCTGTCTCTCTTCTGGAAAGAGATTACCAACAAAATTTGCCATGACCCTTCTATTCAACATAAACTCCTGCCCAGCCAAATAGTGGGGATGCAAGCAGCTACCCCCTGCACCTCTCCATACTCAGCAGCTCGCTCTCTTCAGCTTTCTCTGTTCCAACAGCACAAAAGTTTCAGAAAAGACCCACCATGGAGTGAGGGTGTGGGAGAGTCAAATTCTTCCAATTTTACAAGCAGTCCTGAGACAAACTCCTCGTCCTCCATAGAAAAGGGATGGACGAATCTGCATCCACATTAGCAGCCTTCTCTGACCTTGCCCAGGATAAAGGGGGTTGATCCATTTACTCAATGGCAAAGGGTCTCCCAGCCATTTCCCTAGGTAGGAGGAGCTCCCCATCATTCCCTCTGGTTGGCCTGACTGACTGGGGGCTACATTCACTGCTGTTGCCCCGCATCATGAGAGAGAAAAGTACCACATGTTGACAGCCTGTGAGAAGACCCAAATTCAAAACCCAAAGCATGGTTTGGAGACAGCCTGGGTAAAAGAGGGCTGAGGGTCCATAAGAGAAGAGTGGTGCAAGACAGATATATAGTCTTGTCTGTCCCGGGCTGGTGAGTGCTGTCCCAGCATCTCCTAATGCTTTGGCTCATCAGATTGACCAAAGGCACTGAAACCTTAGATCCTGGCTCATGATTATTTCTGTTTCCTGAAAGGTTAGGTCTGGCGCCCATGTGCCTGGGTGAGTCACAACCCATCTGTGCAGGCCTGAGTGTGACCAGAAACCAACTTAGATGCTGCTCTCCTCTGCCTTGTGCTGCGGACCTAACTTTACATGTCTCCACTGAACCCCCTTCCCAGAACCAGGAGAAGCACCTTTCTGGCCCCTTCTGCTGGAGTCTCTCCTACAGCCTTGCCTGATTCACCTGAGACTCTCTGGTGAACTCTTTATCCTAGAGGATGTCCGAACTCACACGTACTGTGGGATCTGTCACAGCCTCTACTGAAAGCTTATTAGTTTACTACTAATGTAAAGTCAAAAATTGTGCCAAAATAGGGGCCTTTGTGACTGTTCTTTAACATTCTGGCCGATCCCAACCTCAATGCACATCCAGTGCAATTTTCCCAATACAGAACGACACTTTCAAATTTTTTAGCACAACTCATTCCTCTGTAGCCTTGCTAGTTGGAATACAAAGCACCTGCTCTAAGAACCAGCATCGCCTGGGAGCTTGTTGGCCACACACCGGCCAAAGTCCAAAGGAAAATCAAAACCTGCATTTCATCAGCGTCTGCAGGTCTGCAGGCTGACCGACACCTTAGGTAGAAGAGTGACTAACTCCACTGGAAAAATCCCCCAAGGCAGTTTCTGCTAATGACAGGATTGTGGAATGACACCCTCAAGGGGTTCCAGCCCTCCCCTTCAGGGCTGGTCAAGGGCAGAGATGATGTACCCCTGTAAACTTCAGTGTCTCCCAACTTCATCTTATCATAAAAGAGCTCTAGGGTACTTTTTGCCAAAAAGGATAAACAGGTCTACATGTCACCTCCACCTCCTGTTGCAGAGTAGAAGTGAAGTTTGGTCTGAGCCACCTGAGTGACTCGGGAGGTGAAGCAGTGGTGGATGGAATATTATCACCTCAAATTGCTCCAGCACCACCCAGAACAGGTTTTATGTTTTTGATTTGTAGTCCCTCATTTCTTATCTGTATTCTCACATCCCAAGGTGAGTTTGGAGCTTTGAAAGGTGAAAATTGCAATTAATGAAGAGCAAATGCAGTTGTGTGGTGTGAAGAATTACTTCCCAGGCCTCTTAGGCTGTCACAGCCTCGTCACTCAGTAACCCAGTCACTCAGAACCCAGGCAGGCAGAGGAAGCCCATCTTCACAGTCGATCTCTGGGTGTTCCAGCCAGTCAGAAAGACGCGACAGAGGCCAGAGTGCTGGGATGGGGAGCTGAGCGGGGAGCTGGTGTGCTCTGATGCCTCCACAGATGAGAGGAGTTTGCCTGAAGAATTCCCAGGATTGTGGGCTCCTCGCCTGGGCTGGGGTCTCCCAGAGACCCCAGGGTGGCAATCTCCAGTGGTGGGGGCACTGGGTCTCTGGGCTTGCACTCAGCTATTTCAGAGCCCTTGAGTAAATGTAGCACATCAATACGCATCTTCCCAGGTGATGAGATGATCTGAAAACCAAGTAAGGCCACTGCAAGGTGTCAGGTCTGGAAGCCTCATCTGTTTCTTACTGGAAATCCTCTGGCTGTGTCTCCAGTGTGGAGATAGTCAGCAAATTCTGTGCAACAAACCAGTGAACACCAGAGGGAACACTGGTTGAGGTTTCTTAGAGGAAGTCAGCAACTGTCCCCAGTACTCACTGAGGGAAAGATGGCTCCTGGGCTGACATTGATGTCCTTTTGGTCCCAAGGCCACTGTCAGAGCTAGAGGGCCACTGGCAGAGCCCACTGGGGCTGGGCTAACACGTAGTAAAGATGGCAGAGTGGGATGCAGTCTATAGATTCTGACTCATCACCCAGGATCTGTGCAAAACCAAGGGAGTTGTTGCAAGGCTCTGGTGCTCAGCTTCGTCATCTATGAAGTAAGGACTAAAATAGTTCAGCATAAAATGTATGAGTGTAAAGTACATGCCACAATGGCAGGTGCATAGGAGCCTTCTATAGATATTATTATTATTATTATTATTATTATTATTTCACTAAGAACTTTATTTACTAGATGCTAAGCCCTGAAGGCAGGAGCTGAGTGGGACCTGACTTGGTCCTTGTAGCCCAGACCCCAGCAGGGCATCAGGTGACAAGTGAACGAGCAAGTGGAGAAAGTGGTCCACAAAGTGGGAGTATTATCCCGTGGGTCACTCTGGCCACCATTGTCCAACATTGTCTTCTAGCCACAGAGAAGGAAGAGAAAGACAGAAGGAAGCAGAAGGAAGTCTAATGGGAGCATGATCAAAAATGAAATGATTTGTTAAAGCAAAAAATCAGGAGATGAGATAACAAGTGCTAGTGAGGACATGGGGTGAAGGGAAGCCTTAAGTGCTGTCAGTGGGAGTGTAAGCTAGTGCAGACTGTGGAAAACAGGATGGGAAAAACTCAAACAACTAAACAGAACCACCACAGGTTCAGGAGTCTCACCTCCAGGTATTTATCCAAAGAAAGTGAAAACACTAGTTCAAAAATAGACATATAGCTTCCTTAATAACCGTCAGGATAATGCAGTCAACCTAAAGGTCATTGAAGGATAAGGAAAACGTGGCAGGTGTGCATACACACATGCACACACAGGTACACATATCCACATGTGCACAATACATACACAATGTGCACAGGTATGCACATGTGCACACACATGCACACACTATGGAATGTTATTCAGGGAGGCAAAAAGAAATTTTGCATTTTCAACAAGGGTGGATGTTGAGGGCATTATATTAAGTGAAATAAGATAGACAGAGAAGGGTAAATGCTTTATGATCTCACATGTAGATTGTAAAAATCAACAGCAGTAGCCCAAATACAGCATAGTAACTGGGGAGTGAAGGGGTGGGTAAACAGTAAAGGGAGAGTAAAAGTACAAAGTTACACTTACAAAGTAAGTAAATCATGGGGATGTAATGGGTGCATGTTGACTATAGTTAATAATACTGTTCTGCATATTTGAAAGCTTCTGGGAGAGTAAATCTTAAAAGCTGTCATCAGAGAGAGATTTTTGCAGTGGTGTGGTAGCAGATGTTGCCTAGATTTATGGTGGTGATCATGCTATAACTATTGAATCATGCTGTATACCTAACACAAATATTATATTTCAATGATACCTCAATAAAATAAGCTGATTATAAAAGCTATGAGCCCATAGAAGGGATAAGGACAGAAGGAGCAGATTGTACCCAGAGCTGATATGAGCAGAGTTGGAATCCGAGGAGGAGGGGAAGGGAAGGTGGAGAGCAGCTGGGGGTGCTCTGGACCTCATCAGCCTACCTGGGCTGGAGGGTCAAATAGGCATGCAGACCAAGGGGTCAGGAGTGCCCGCATCATGCCTTCACTCAGTATCACATGAAGGAAGTCAATGGACCAGGGTCATGTGAAAGAGTGAACCACAAAGCCATTTGACTCTGGATGGATAAGCTGCCAAGCACTCCAGGGACATGGGGACAGAGACCTGGGGTTGAGCAAAGAAGAGTGTGATGGTTATCCTTTGTCCTTCACATCAGGGCTAGATCCAGGTTATTGAAAAAAAAAAAGATGTAGTATATATACACAACGGAATATTACTCATCAATTACAAAATGACAAATTTGACAATTGTGTGTTAACATGGCTATGCTTAGAAGAAAATATATTAGCAGAAACAAGTCAGAAAGAAAAAGACAGAATTCAAATGGCTTCACTAACATATGGCATACAGGAAAAACAAACAAAAAGTCAGGAGGAAAAGTCAAAACAAGCTAAGAACCAAACTAAAGTACATAAGTGAGGAGAATGGTCAGGGAGGGAAGGAGGTGGATGGTCATCAGGGAAAACAAAGATGTGAAATATATATATGTATACATATTTATACATGTGTGTATAAAAGAAAATTATCACAGTCATAAAAAAAAGTATTCATGTATTGAATTTGTATTTGTACCTTCCCCGGTATTCCTAACGTAATCCAGACAACAACTACACCTGAAATATACCTTTATTTACCCCATTTGGCAGACATGGAAACTACCCTGAGGCATAAATGGGGTTACAAAGTTAGTAAGTGCCCAGGGTGGAATATTCTAGAGCAGTCATAGAGTTGAGCTCCAGCCCAGAGACTCCCAGGACCCCTGTCATTGCCTCAGCACACCCACAGAAGATTCTAGCCAGAAAGAACCTTGCCAGTCTAAAGGAGCACTAGGACCACTGCTCTGAGAGGTGAGTGCCCACACATGGCTGTTCTCCCTGGAGCTCTGAGGGACCAGGAGCCAGGTCCCTGAGGATGCATCTTCTCATAGCTTCTAGCCCAAGGACAGGCAGTGGATTTTTGGCCAGTTATTGATGACAAAATTTGGCCTGGCCCATCCAGGTGTGCATGAGGCCCACCTGATGTTCAGGGTCCCTGATCATGGTTCTGAAACAGTCAGAAGGGAATGCAAAGCCTGGCCGAACCCACCACCTCACAGGCCAGGACGGGTCTCTCTTGGTTCACAGGGCACATTCCTTAGATGATGCCATTTAAAGCTTCCTCCTCTGTCCCCTTGAAGCCTCACTCTTGTTGTGGGGTGGGGGGAGTCTCCAGGAAACCCCACACTTGGGCACCTGGGCCTCAGCAACCACTACCCACCTCTGCTACTGTTCACCTTGTCATGGCCCCAGAGCCAGCTCTGGGCAGAGCAACCCAGACTTTCCTAGCAGATGCTCACATCTGGCACTGATGGTCCCAACATGGGGCTGCTGTCCAGGTGACAGGGAACCCAGGGTCTTAGTGTCAGAACCCTTCCTTCTGGTTTCTGCACTTGCCACCTTCACCCCCCAAAATGAGTCCTCACTGTCTGCTCTGTGGGACCCCTTTCTCTGGGTAGCCTTTATTTTTTTTTATGTATACTAGCATTTTATTGATATTCATATCATGTATGGGTAGTGTGATCATTATGTTCTAATAATAAAATCTCTTAAACAAAATAAATGCCACCGTTTGAGGCTACAGAAATTGATTTGTTGCCTTGAAAACATATAAAATGAGTTGAGGTTCTTAATCTGAAAGTGCTATCATCACCATCATCATCATCATCATCATCACTGTCATCATTGTCACCACCATTGCATAATCCTTATTTTCATATTATCCTACTTCATTCTGTTTTTCTTGGGAACTGCAATATCCCCCAACCTAGGGGGTTGAAGCTCTGGCCAACCTATCAGCAGGAGGCTCCTGACGCCTGGAGCCGGCCTGCTAAAGGCTGAGTGAGAAACCAGAAACCCGGTCTGGTGAGGAAGGCCTGGAAGCCTTCTGTCCCATGCAGACACTGTTCCCAGTGCCCTTCTGGCTCCTTTAGGTCAAGTTCTAGACCAGAGTTATAGCAGGGCTGCTGGCTAAGGAGACTATACTTCCTTAATTCCTTACACACCCAAGCGGCTCCTCTGAAGGTTTGTGCTGGGAAATACTCTATCAGCAATGGGTCCAGGGCCATTCCACGAATCCCATCCGCACCTGAACCTTGTTACACTTGCAAATTTGCCATGTCTTCCTGGATTAGCCTGAATTCCTCTCCTTTTCTCAACCTCACCACCTGTAACAACCTACCTTAAAGGTTGTTATCTCGAGACCATGGAATCTCCTAAAAGAGACAAGATCTGAGTCATTTTTCACTACTTGCGATAAGTGACATTAGACTCTGGATTTCTCTGATTATCACTGATGTTGAACATCTCTCCACATTCATATGAGCCAATTGGGTTTCTGCCTCAATTAATTCTTGTCCTTCGCCCACTTCCTAAGTGGCTTTCTAGCTGGGTGGTGGTGCTGGTGCTTGAATACTGTATAGGAATAGCTGATCCAGTGTAACTGTTAAGCCCTTGTCCGTTTTGAATATGACCAATATCTTTTTCCAATTTTTCACCCATCTGTTAACTTTAGAGTGGTCTTTATTAAACTGAAGTTCATAATTTTGATGAGTGACTTGGAGTCTTGCATTAGTTAGGGTGGGCTTGGCTGTGTAACTGACAGACTCCAACATGTAACAAATGACTTCAAGGCAATAGAGGGAGACTGGAGATAAAAATTGGAGTTTTCTGCTCCCATAGGTTATTCAGGCTGAAGGTGACCCTGTCATCTCCATCCTAGGAGTCCCACTCCAATCATGCCCAGAAATGGCTCATCCCACTGTTTTTGGACCCCATATTGTCTGCTGGGACATGGTCCAAAAATATGGGCAACAAAAAAGACATAAGCAAAAAAATTCTATCCCAAACTATTTAGTGGCTGCCAACCACTGCAGGATCCAACTGCCCTTTGACTTCCAAAGAGTTTCCTGTTTTTAATGTCAGATTCTGGGCTCTATACACTTCCCTCTTCCTTCTGTGACTTCTCCTGGGGAAGGAAGTTGTGTATATTGGTTCAGCATCTTATGAGAATGAAAAACTGCATCTAGAGCATGCATTTCAGCAGAGAAGGGCAACAGTGCTTTATGTGTGCTTCCCGTGAGGATACCTTCCTGGATTAGCCTCAATTCCCCTCTTTTTCCCAGTCTCACCACCATCGTTTCTTACAGCTTGTTATCTTCTGGAGATCACTGAATCTCCTGAAAGAGATGAGATCTGAGCAGTTTTTCTATAATAAACGCTCTACGTAGTACATTTAAACTGGTAACTCAACCATGCAGATTGATTTATTGGCTCTGTTGTTACAGGAAAGCTACATACATACAGAAAGGAATGCACTGACCATTATGTTTTTCCACCTGCTTCCTTGAAAATGTTCAACTGGGCTGGTGCAGAGTGCCCCCTGGTGGCAGAAGGCCAGATGTCTCCATGTTCTTTTCTGTAGCCCCTGGGGTGCATTTTGCAAATATTCCCTTCCCCTGGGTGACTTCTAGTGTCTGACAGCCACAGCATTCCCTCTGGAATAGAACAACTGCAATCACCCACTTTTTACTCCTCCTTACACTCAACAATCTGGCTTCTGCCTGCCCCACTGAATTGCTGGAATACAAGTAGCCACTGGCCCCTGCAGTCTGAAACTACAGGTCAGTTAGTTGATGCATCTTCCATGTATGCAGTCAGAATGATCCATCTAAAGTGCAGACACCCTGGGGCCTGTCCACTGCTCAGCCTAGTTCAGGCTGCCTTGGGCTCCTCTGACACTCAGGACATCTCCAGGGATTTGCTGAAGGTTTGCAGAGTTTGCTGACTCAGCCTGTGGGGTTCTCCACCCTCCTTTGCTCACCCCAGGCCCTGGGCACTTAGGGTCACACACTTCTGGCTCTCAGGGAGCATGACCCGCTCCAGCACCACTGTCCTGAGCATGCAGGGCCTCTCAGTCCATGGTGTCTGAACCCCAGTGCCAGGCATAAAACCCAGCACCCAGCAGATACCTTATAGGTTTGTGAACCTGACTTAGAAATTTGAAAAGTACAGGGTCTGACCCATAGTCTTTGGTGAGGCAACAGAGAGGCAAACTGAACTGGGGCACCGCCACGCTGCTCCCAGCTGTGCTCCCACCTACAGGTCCTGGAGACTGGGAGTGGAGCTGACCTCTGTTCTACTTTACAGGCATCTGGCGCCCCTTCTCTGAGAAATGGAACCCCCGTGGCTTCATCCGGTGGTGCCCCTCTGTACCCCCAGTTATGGACAATGTGTCTGGACTTGCCAAGGCCCCAGGTATCAGCCTAGAGGTCCCATCACCCAACACACTGAGCACACCCACACCCACATCACAATCATTTTTCCTGGGAAAGTTTGCAGGCCAGGATTTCCCCTCACGACTGTCATGCATTTCCAAGAATTTTTGCAAATCAGGAGAAATTACAGTGAAAAACTGATGGTAACAAGATGTTTACAAATAGAACACTGAATAGTAATGCTGTGAGTACTATTAGTATTATTTTTATTAGACATCTTATCACAGCTGACAGCTCAGTGGAGACACCTGGCGTGCCCTGCCCTCACCCCAGGCCAGGACACAAACTCCCATAGGACTACCCTGGTCTTTTCTGAGTGCAGCCTTGGGAAGCAGGAGGCCTGAGCTAATGGCCCTGCCCTCTCCTCCAGGGAGGGGGGGTGTCAGATGGAGGGAGAGGTTCCAGGATCACCTGGACAGAGGTGCAGGTCATGGTGACCCTGGAGCCTGGAGCTCCAGCATGGAGTGAATCCCAGTCTAACCCTGGCAAAGGATGTGCCAATGTCTGGGGGGTGAGGGAAGGATATGGGCTCAGGCTTGGACCTAAGGAGTGTCTTGGCTGGTCCTTCATGAGTTCATCGACCTCACATGAATTTCTGAACCTCAGCTGTGCCTAGTCTGCAAAAAGGGAATAATTCAGAGTTGCTGAGAGGCAGGGGTGGGGGGGGGCAGGTAGGGAATCATTAAAATAACGTTGGGATTGGCAGGTCCTGAAAAAAGATTTTAGAATTACCGTATGACTCAGCAATTCCCCTTTTAGGTATATGCCCCAGAACATGGAAAACAGGGACTCAAATTCTTGTTTTAACAAACATACGGTCACAGTAGCTAAGCGCTGTTTATAATGGCCAAGGCGGACACAACCCAAATGTCCCTCAACAGATGGCTGGATCAACAGAATGTGGCATATCCATCCAATGGAATATTATTTGGTGATATAAGAAATGCGTATTGATACATGCTACCAGATAGCTGGCCCTCAAACCCAGGCTAAGTGAAATAAGCCAGCCCTCAAAGGGCAAACAGAGCATTATATTTATACAAAATATCCAGAATAGGCAAATGCAGAGAGACAAGTGACCGCTTAGCACTGGTGACAGGCTGAGGGGCTGAAGGGAGTCGGTGTGGGACTTCTCCAGACAATGGAAATGCCCTGGACTTAAACAGCAGTGTTGCCCACACATCTCTATGAATACAGTAAAACTACAGTAAGGGGTTTTTCACTACTAGAAAAGGGTGCATTTTTTTATTTTTATTTTTTTGAGACTAGGTCTCACTATTTTTGCCTGTGGAACCGCAGGCTCACATTGCCCAGGGTACCACGGACTCAAGCAATCCCCAGCCTCAGCTTCCCAGGTAGCTGGGATTACAGGCATACGCCACCACGCCCAGCTATGTTTTTTTGGAACTAGGTCTCACTAAGTGCCCCCTGTGGGACTCGAACCGCGATCCCTGGCCCCGACCCTGGCTTCCTAGGCTGCCACCTACAGGCATGCACCACCATACCCCGCCTAAGGGTGCATTTTATGATTCACGAGTTCCATTTCAATTTTAAACAGAGAACAATATTACTTTATGTATCATTACCGGTTCCAGCATTAAAGGAGAATATCATTAAGCATTAAAAAAGAATGTTGGAGCCCTTAGCATCACCTTCACAACGTTTTAATAGTCACCAGGGGAAAACAGCCAACGAGGAAATGGCCACTTGAGTTCCCTTCCCCCCAGGGTGATCACATCCTTTGAACCCCTCCCTCCTAGGCCTAGATGAGCCCCCTCTTACATACAGATATACCCATTGACCCAGGTATATACAATTATGGGGAGGCGCAATACCATAGGTGCTGATCATTGAGACTAATGGTGGAAGGGTGTAAAAAAACCCAGACAACTCATTTACCCTACAATCTACCCACTCGGGGTTTTCCCACTTCTTCAGGGTAGAATCTATCTTTACAGGTAGATTTAACTCTTTTGCAAGTTTCCCTTGGTGAATGTGGAACACTGTATCCATAACCCACAGAAGTAAAATAACTGTAACAATGCAACAAGTACAACAGGACTCAACTAAACCCAGCCACTGAGGTATTGGGGCACACCAAATCAGCCAAACAACCCCCAAGAGCTAGCCAGACAGTGCAGGCCTCTGCAGCTTACCCAGACACATGGTTGCAGGTGCATCAATTGGAGAGGTGCTGTTTAGACTTGGTCACTCACCCAGGGCCCCCCAGTTGTGTGGGGGGATGTTCAGCATGTTCCCACAACACCAGCTTCACCGCAGGTATCCTGCCAGCCACAATCTAAAAGCATAGAATCAATCCTCAGACTAAAATAGTCTCCATTGAATAAAATCATTAGGCCTATTCAAGCCAAATTCTAAGGTTGCTTTTGGCTCCAGGCAAACATCTCCGACAAGGACTTTAGAATGTCCTCTGATTTCTCGGGTTGAGATGTACTTCCGGTTTTGAGGACCAGCTTGAATCTTCTGGGTGTGTTTCTGAAAATTCATTGGCCACATAACCTGAGCAAAATAATTCCCATCCAGTTTCCTCACCCCCACCTATTGAATATTGAAGTTCAGGGGGCTGGAGGTGGGGGGGGGGTAAGGGGGGGAGTAAGCAGATCAGGATCTATGGTTTTGACCCTCCCTCCCGGAGAAGATGCAAAAGGAGTACTCAGAATCCAGGTTGCCATGGCAACGGCTGCCCTGGGGAAGGACCGGGAATGCTCAAGAGGTGATCAAGTTCTGGTCTAGGGGCTCAAAGGGCCCTGGAGTCAGAAAGGATTAACCAAGGGACTGTGTGGCACCTTCTAGGCTCTCAAGCTGCTAGAGCCAGGTCAGGCTTAAGATTGGGGTCTGGGAATCACCCCAGGATCTGGTCTCTGCTGGAACAGGATGATGGGCGCCCCCGGCCCTGCCCACCTGAAGAGTATGCACGCAGTGTGTGTGCTTCAGGACAAATTCGCCCCGTTTTGACGTGAACACCTGGATTACTTCCAGCGAGAAACACTGGAATCCTAGTACCTCCAGCGAGGAGCGTCTCGAGCACCGGAAACACTCTGAGTGCAAGCTGATGAAAGCAACTTTGATGTGGCTATTCATAGAAGATTAACTTGCAGTTTTAATGGACATTTTAGACCGACCCCACTTTTAGAAGAAATGTGTACGCAGACCATTCCAACTTTCGGAAACCAGATCAATGGGAGCAGCAAGTTGTCACGTTAAGGAGAAAGGGAAGAGAGGGAAGGAGAGAGGACCAGCAGTAGGACTTGAGCGAATGAGGAACTTGTATTAAGGCGGCTTGATTTCTTGGAAACTAGCTCCAATGCATGCTCACTTTCAGAGCTGTGCCATTCATTTCCAGAGGCCTCACAGCTCCTAATTCTATATCCAAACACAAGCCTTGACTCCGGTTGCCTCCGCGATCTTGCCGAAAAAATTTTCAAAATCTGTGTTCTCCTAGCGCCCTCTTGTGTCCATCCTGGGAAATGACAGGACGCGAGGGCATTTTCTTTAGAAACGGGAGCTTGTCCTCTGAATGAGAAAAATCATCACCGAGGTACCTCTGCCACATGTTGACCCTGAAAAATGCAGATCCCAGACGGTAGACGGCTGAGGCTTTCTTTCTGTGTTCTGGTTATGACGGTTAATCCAGGGCTAGTTAACCTGCCAGTTGGTTACATATTTTTATTAGGTCGTCGTCCTTTAAATCATAATTCCAGAATGAAAGCTCAGGAGGGGTAGGTGGTCCAGGCACTTTATATGGAAATTTACTCCTTGCAGATTCCCTATTCCCACTGGGCGCAGGGGAAGCCCATTTTGAAGGCCACGTGAGCCACGTGAGCCAGCCACATGAGCCAGCTGGGATGGGAGCCCAGCCCTCTGCCCTCCACCTTCCTCCATATGAAAAACTCACCCACATTAAGTGCTTGTTCACCAGCTGGTGTGGGTTCGAGACATCGGGGTTAAGAATGGATTTTCGAAAAAAATTAAGCACAGGTATTCAAAGAAATACAGACAAAAGAACATCACGTGCTTTTGACTTTTCAGTGCTAAGTGGTAAATTATAGGACTTTCATTATGAGTGAAGAGGTAATGGTTTATCTTAAACACTGGCTTCTTATTTGTTTTTTGATAGCATGAGATTTTCCCATCAACTCTTGTGTTTTAGCTCTCTAATTTGTCCTTTATTCTTCTCAAATAAGCTTGGCAACAGAGACGACTAAGATAAGAAATGTGTGTGATGAATGTTCAATGTTACTAACAGGCAATCAGTGGAAACAACCCAAATTGTATTGGTTGATGAAAAGATAACAAAATCTGCTTTATGCATATGATGAAATATTATTCAGCCATGAAGAAGCATAACTTCCTAGAACAATGTGGATGAACCTAGAAAACAGTACTGGTAATCAAACCTGAGGCACAAAGCAACTATGTGGAATATGATTTCATTTCTGAGAAATACCCACAATAGGCAAAACCAGAGAGAATGTAGATTTGTGGCTATGGGAAGGGGGTTGGAAAAGCATCATATGGGGTCAGCATTTCCTCTGCAGATAATGAAAATGCTTTGTCAATACACAAAGATAATGACTGCAGAGCATTATGAAAATGCTAAATGCCACTGTACACTTGAAAAATGGTTAGTCTAGCTGGGCAAGGTGGCTTGTGCCTGTAAGCTTCAGCCTATGAAGCGGCAGGGGCTAGGGATCGCAGTTCGAGTCCTGCCTGGGGCCTATAGTGAAACCTAGTTCCAAAAAATAGCTGGGCATGGTGGTGCACACCTGTCATCCCAGCTACCTGGGAACCTGAGGCTGGGGATTGCTTGAGTCTGTGGTACCCTGGGCAACGAGAGCCTGCAGTTCTACAGACAAAAATAGTGAGACCTAGTCTCAAAAAAAAAAAAAAAAGGTTAGTCTATACTATGTGAATTTCACCTCAAAAATAATCTTGTTTTAAAAAAAAGAGAATGAAGGGTTTCTTTTATCTGCTCAGGATTTTCAAGAGTCCTACAGTCTACCTTATGCTTATCACTTTAACAAATTCAATACCCATTCATCAGTAAAAACTCCCAAGAGGTTATGTATAAAGGGAACATGTGACAAGTCCAAGCCCAGTTTGTTGACATGTATGACAAGAATACACATGACATCATACTCAATGACATTCTCCATGATGGAAGAATGAAATCTAAGATCTGTGTACTGCAAGCATCCCAGTCCAGGTAGATTCCTTATTGGTTCTAGCAATTAAAGAAGAATGTCAGAGCCCTCAGTGGGTTTTACAGGCTTTGATGCTCTCAGGGAACCAGATACACAGGCACACAGGCAGGTGGGCTGGGTCAATCATATCAAGCTAGGCAGCAGGGGCAGGGGGGTTGGGAGACAGGCAAGCCCCCCCTCCCACCCTCCCTAGGAATCTTCACCCTCTTTCATCTGGGCTCTCTCTTGCATTCCCTTTGTTCTGTTTCTCTCATTCTCTTCACTCTGGTGTTGTCTTATGCTCTTCCAGTTCTTGCCTCCCCCTCCTTTCAGGGTGATGCCACCTTTTAATCCCCTTATGTCAGGTATGCATATTCACACATGCCAAGTATGTACAATCATGGGATCAAGTATGTACAATCATGGGCCAAGTATGTACAATTGGGCCGAGTATGTACAATCATGGGCCAAGTATGTACAATCATGGGATCAAGTATGTACAATCATGGGCCAAGTATGTACAATTGGGCCAAGTATGTACAACACGGGGAGTGTGTAATACCACAGGTGCTGGTTGTAGGAGCTAATGGGAGAAAAAGTCTGACCAACACATTTACCTACAATTGGAAACAAAGATGTCCACTCTCTGCATAGGGCTTCGATATAGTGTTAGCAGTGCTGGTCATAGGCCATCTCTCTGAACAGTTCTTTTCCTTTCTTTTCTTTTCCTTTTCTGTTCTAAATTCCATGTGCACCTACAGTGGTCACCAAGTATCTCAACCTTAAAATGTGTAAGTTTTATGAATTGGACAGGGATCCTGCTTGATAGAGTTCTGTTCCCTTTCATACTTGCCTGATTTTTACAAGGAAACGTTCTTTGAAACATTTACTGTTTTTCTAGAAAAACATCATGAGTTCTCCTTTCTTCATTTTCTGTTTCCAAAGCCAGGTTGACTTAAACACATTCTCAAAGATCTATGGTAGGGGCTGGCAACCCTGGCCCATGACCCAAACCAGTTCCTCACCTATTTGAGCAAAGTTCTGTAACTCGGAAGGGCATTCCATGTTGCCCGTGGCTGCTTTCCCACTACAGTGGCTGACTAGAGTGGTTGTAAAGCCCAACAGCCCACCTAGTCTGGAATATTTACTATCAGGTCCTTTACAGAAAAAAGTACACTGACCCCTGGTCTATAAGATTAACATATCAAATGCAATTTTATTTAAAATCTATAAAATTTGAATATCTCCACAAAGAACATGAATGAAACTCTTTGAAAACAGAAATGTATTTTGCATGTTTTCAATTATTTTTAAAATATTCAAACTATCTTAAAATTAAGTCAAAATAGAAATTCATTATATATTCATTATAATGAATATCAAAGTTTTATATGAAATTATTTTAATCATGCTCTTTTATCCCGTAATGCTATTTTAAAATTTTAAATATTAAATATTTTATAGAAATATAATGATCAGCAATTCCAGGGCTTGTTATCTGGGTAAGGAGTTGGTATTACGCTCCACGCTTGTTACAGCTGGTCTCCCATACATAGACATTTCAGCGCTATAATAACTGTTTATTATTTTGAAATGTTCCTCAGTTGCCACATGCAAAATGTTGTGAGTACTTTGCTAATTCGTAAGTACATCAGGAACCATGAATTAGAATAGCAAGAAAAGTGAGCAATGGGAAGCCTCAAACTGGGAAACAATACTGATCATGCCAGCATCTGTTGTCTCAATGCAACCTCCAAAGAAGGGCCTGACGGGTTAATTAAATAGCTTTTTCTTTTCTCCAAGGGTCCCCGGAATCCTACCCTCCCTGCTCTCTGAGGAGTCTGGCAGGTCACAGCCCACGGCCAACACTGCTCTGGGAGCAGCTGCCTTTTGTCTTGAGGACTCAGAGCAAAGGATGCTGGGAAGAGGTCCTGGAGCCTTCATGGCGAGTCCTCAGGGAGGGTGTTGAGGGATGCCTCACACTGTGCCAGGCTGCGCCCCAACCCTCCTATGACAGAGGTGGCTGCTGTGTGTCCAGCTGAAAAGCAGTACTTGCAGACACAGGAGAGAACCCCGACCTTAGGTAGGGATGCTTAAGTCAAATAATTAGGAAAGCCTGGCTCCTTCCTCAGCCCCAAGAGGGGCCAGGAGACATTAACCATGAGAGGTGGCAAAACCTTGGCTCTAGCCGTGTATCTGGGGAGAAGGGTTTCTATTCCTTTGTGGAACAGATGTAGGCTGAGGCTAGCCTTGTGCTTGTCCAGGACTGATGGCTTTTGTTTTTTTTTAAAGACTAGGTCTCGCTATTTTTGCCCGTGGAACCGCAGGCTCACGTTGCCCAAAGTACCATGGACTGAAGCAATCCCCAGCCTCAGCTTCCCAGGTAGCTGGGATTACAGGCGTGCGCCACCACGCCCAGCTATTTTTTTGAGACTAGGTCTTGCTACATTGCCCCAAGCGGGACTTGAACTGTGATCCCAGGCCCCTGCCGTGGCTTCCTAGGCTGCCGCTTACAAGCATGCGCCACCATGCCTGGCCTCAGGACTGATGGCTTTAATCAGTGCGCTAGGGGTGTTCCCACCCAGCTGTGATGGGCAGCTCCTTTTCTGCAATGAAGGCTTGAAGGGTCTTCCTTGTGCCCACCAGAGCCCTCAGGCTTGACAGCCACCCTGGAGAGGGGCAGAAACACAACTCCCAGGAGACATCCGGGCTCCTCTGACGCAGCAAGCTCTGGTGATTCTCTCCGGTGGCCGCAGTCCACCAGGCCCAGTCAGGGAGTGATGAGAATTGCATTAGACTGGCAAGACGGGTAGGGGAGACCTTACAGTGATTCCCCCATCAGGGAAAGCAGGAAGTGAGGAAGAGGAAGGGAGAACAAGCAAAGGTGGAGGCAGAGTTGCAGGGTTTCCAGATGCAGGTGAGAAGGGGCCATTTGGAAGAGGTCAGGGAGGTGGGAAGTGGCCAGAGGTGGGGCCTCTTGATGGAGGGGCACAGTGAAGGTATGGGGACCTTGGAGAATGATGATGGGAGTCTTGCTGGAGGGAATGACATGCTGGGGTGGGGAGGTCCACGGGCTGAATGGGGGTGGTGCGGGGCTAGGGGGCTGGAGAAGGGAGCAGGAATGTGTAAGAGTCACTCACCGCAGGTCACCATGAGAAGGATGTGGGAGAGAAAGGGCATCCTTTTTCAGAGAGATGCAGGGCACCCGTTTCCAGAGAAGGGCATCTCAGATGGCAAAGGGAGGGTTTCCAGGATCTGAGAAGAATGGGAATGAATGGAGGAAGAAGGAGCTGAGGCCCAGGGCACAGGCCAGCAATGGAGGCATGGTGATGCCAGCTCCAGGGCCCAGAGGGAGAGCGGTGGGGCCCTGCGTAGGCACAGGACTGGCGGGCTGCCAGCAAGGAGGATAAAAAACGTGGGGTCAAACTGGTAAGCACTCCAAAGGGTTGGAAGTCTGCGGAGGGGGTCCCCGAGGTTGTAGGGCTTCAGTAGACCCACATTGCTCCCTCAAGTTCTGGGGGTCCAAGTGGGCTGAAGCTGGAAGATGCTGCAGGTTGACTGAGGGAAAACAGGGCTGGGACACCCCGATGGTGGCACCATTTAGCAGGGCAATGTACCCTCACTTGCAGCAGATGAAGCTCCCTGGAACATTATTGCAATGGTCCTCGATCACTCGCAGGATGAAGTTTAAGGTCCTTGCAAGCAGGACCCTTAGTGCTGGAGTGCCAGTACGCAAAGACCTTTCTGAATCTGACTTCCCTGTACTCCCTTTTCTCCATCAGTACTTGAACTTTTCTGTTTTTAATCAAGGTGTTTCTTTTCTTCCATGAGCAAACTACAATTTTACTCAGTCGCATAAACATCATCTGCTAGGATTGAAAATTAGCTGGTGAAGTCCTTTTCCCATGTTATTCCCATTTTTTGGAGATCAGGAAACCGAGTCCCATGGAGACATGATGAATCCAGCTCAAGTTCATGGCAGAGTCCAATTTCTGCCCTTGTCCTCAGGCAGTCCAGAGGGGACTCAGGGGTGTCATCATCTGGCTCTTAGTGGAACTGCACCTGAGGTAAACTGGGAGGAGACAGGGACACACTTATCCACTGGATCTCAGGGTCAGCTCCTGCAAACCTACTGCTCTTGAAGGGTTTGTGGGAAATCCAACACCAAAGGAAAGCAGGTTGCAGCAAAACCTGGCTGAAATGGTGGGCTCCCTTCCATTAACTCAACAAGGTCTTCAACTTGTCTTCCTGACCACTGCCTTTGAAACAGTGCCTTTGTGGGCTCCTGTGGTCCTCAGTTTTCAAAGCATGCCTCCCTGACTATGGCTGTCTTGGTTACTGTCTTACTGGAATGTCTTGCCCCTGGCTGTAGGCCTACCAGGGAGGAGGGGCCTTGTCCTTTTGGCTCCTGCCATGGCCCTCAGATGAAATCCTTAGATGTATTATTACAGATCCACCAGAGGAAAACCCCATCTGAATGGACAGAGATTCCAAGTTACAGAGGAAAGATGGTTTATTACGTCCAAGCACCGCTACTTTATCACCACAAGCTTAGTTCTTTAATAATGAGATTGAGAATGCTTTGATTTTTGAAAGCTTTCTTCTGATAGCTTGCACATATCCACACAAAGTGACAGCTTTGGACAGCTCAGGACACAAGGTCCCTTGGGAATGTGGGTGCAGTGGGATCACTACTTCGGCTTGTGTTCACATAAAATTTCTGTATTCAAAATCATTCTGGGTCAAACATGTGTTGGACTATATAAGCCACTCATTAAAAAATAAATGGATGTGCCGGGCACGGTGGCTCTTGCTTGTAAGCTTCAGCCTATGAAGCGGCCGGGGCTAGGGATCGTGGTTCGAGTCCTGCCTGGTGCCCGTAGCGAGACTTAGTTTCAAAAAAATAGCTGGGCGTGGTGGCGCACGCCTGTCATCCCAGCTACCTGGGAAGCTGAGGCTGGGGATTGCTTGAGTCTGTGGTACCCCGGGTAACGAGAGCCTGCGGTTCCACAGGCAAAAATAGCGACACCTAGTTTCTAAATAAATAAACAAACAAATAAAAAAATAAATAAATGTAAAAATAAATGGATGTACATGGATATACAGGTTTGACTTGATTATAGTTCTTGATTCACATCATAGTCTCATTACTGGGTCAGGGACAACCTTGTCTCATTCATTCATTCCAGGCCACCTCTGGAATATATATGATGCCAATTACAAGTGAGTGCTAAGTAGGTAAACGATGTTCCTGTAATTGTTGTTTGTGGCTAATTAACTCAGCAAGGCTTTTCTAGGTGGTAACTCAGGGCCATGACTATGGTGCAGGCTCCAGAGGGAGACCACCTGGGTTTGTATCTAGGTTATGTATTTGAACATGGGCTAATTACTGCATCTCTCTGGGTCTCATTTTTCTCACTTGTCCAATTGGAGTCATGCATGTCCTACCTTGAAAAGCCATGGAGAACAGTAAAGGAGGTAACCCATGTTAAAAAGCACTTAAAACAGTACATGTAAAAAACATCCAGTTAACCTTGGTTCCTACCATCACTGCTGGGGTGTGCAAACCTCATTTCATGCCGTTAGTGATGCATGACTTAGCAAGGAATCAGGATGGACCTGGAAGCAGGAAAGGTCATTCTGATTCAAACAAAGTTATAACATCTTTAAGATTCAGCAGGATTACGGGTCAAGTCGGACAGTCAAAGAGACCCCATTTTTCCTGATGATTTTGTGTGACCTGATCATTTCTTTCTGAAGTTTTTGGCTAGAACTCCCGTTTGACCATCTTAAATGCCAGTGGTTTTCATGCTTGGTCAGCTGAGGGTCAGCTTGATCATCTTGAGGGAATAAGAATATAGGCCCCTGGCTCCCTCAGAGTTCTGACTTCTCAGGTCACAGAGAAAGGAGCTGAGAATTTGTAACAAGTACCCAGGTGATGTTGCTGCTGTTGGTCCAGGGACCACACATTTGAGAATTACTAGTCTAAGCAGTTAACCATGATGGGGACAGATGGCAATCAGTGTAGGTTTCTAGGAGGTAGGCCTTTGATGGTCTGCCAGATGGAGAAAAGATAGCAGAGGGAACAGAGATGTCACCCAGTGCTGGAAGGGTATGCAGAGAGGAAACTGCAGGTCTCAGGGCCCCTGGGGTAAAAGGTGTGGAAAGTGAGTCATTATTCTGGTGACCTCTTTAAATAGAAGCTGGCTTGAGGACTTGGGGAATAAGTGAGTTGAACTGGCAACAGTGTAAAGGGTGGTTCAGGGAGAGAAGTCAGGTGAGAGGACGAGGTGGCAGTTTTGTGACATGAGCAGAAAACAGCTTCCCTTCTCAACCCAGGTGAGTCACCTTCTTTTAACACCTGGAGCGCTCCCATGACTCTATTTTCAAACTAGGAATTTAGACCTTGATTTCCAAAGGTGTGCGATGAAGTAGTGGGCTGTGAGCAGCATTTAAAAAAGAATTAGAGGGCATGGTGGCTCGTGCTTGTAAGCTTCAGCCTATGAAGCGGCCGGGGCTAGGGATCGTGGTTCGAGTCCTGCCTGGGGCCCATAGCCAAGATCTAGTCCCAAAGAAATAGCTGGGCGTGGTGGCGCACGCCTGTCATCCCAGCTACCTGGGAAGCTGAGGCTGGGGATAGCTTGAGTCTGTGGTACCCTGGGCAACGAGAGCCTGCGGTTCCACGAGCAAAAATAGCAAGACCTAGTCATAAATAAATAAACAAACAAACAAACAAATACATACATACATACATACATACATACATACATACATACATAAGAGTTAGAAAAAAATCAGAGCCCACTGCACATAGTAGGGTATTGTTTCACCAATGAGTTTCAAGTCAGAATGGAAGTGGGTTATGATCAAAAAGGTTGAGTCATGGTTCCAAGCAGCCTCCCAGCTCACAGAACAGTTCTGAAGTGGCCCTCATCTGTCAGGGTTACATGCAAGTGAGGGCCCTGCCTTGGGGGGCCCTATAAAAACCCCTGCATAGGCAGCACTGGGTAAAGGGTGGAGAAGGCGAGCACAGAAAGCAAGCCAAACCCTAAGAGGATCGGGGGGGGGGGGGTGTCAACAGTGAAAAACAAGGCACTTAGCTTCACTGAGAACACAGTTTTTGACCTTTTGGGTAACTCGGACTCCAACACCAGGGCCTTTTGGGAAGAGGAAGGAGGGCTACAGATCAATAAAGGTAAGAAGCCACCACGAAGCAGAGGGAATGCATTCAACTTGACTGGATGGTGCATGAAAAGGTAAATACGGTTTTAAAAAGTAACCTCAGGTTCAGCAGAGACACAAAGTCCGAAAGAGAGTTTGAAGAAATCTTATGCATCCATCAAATTCAAATCATAGCTGAGGATACAGACCTGTTTGCCCAGACTGCCCAGCACAGGAACTCGGCTTTGAAGGTTCTGGGTCAGTCCTCCTCCAGGCCACCCTGAGTCTTCAGGTTTGGCCTGTGTCAGGGTACTGAGAATCACGTCGGGCAGGATATAGTAGGTCCAGATCCCCCCGTTAATACTCGATGTCCAGCAGATACTGCCCTCATTCCTACCCCCCCCCACCAGGTGAGAACACAGCAGCTGACTTAGAAGCTCACAAACCACCAACCCACTTCCTTCAGTCCTGCTAAGCATGTCAGCAAATATTAAGACACCAACTCCTTGTGACACTGCGTTGGTACATTTTGCAAGTGAAAACATCTCCATCTCCTGTGAGGGTGGCTGTCCAGTGGGTTTACTTTCCACTGACCCTGGCCTGGACAGACCAGAACTCTCATGCTCTCCCAAGAAGATGGGGCTTACCACCTGCAAGCCCTTAGGCCTCTATATGGTCTTACAAATGAATACAATTCCAGAGAGGTTCTGTGATTTGCTCAAAGTCACAGGAAAACAGAGGGCACGGTGGGGGGTGGGGGTTCCAGGCCTCTACCTGTGGCCCCAGCTCCATATTGGAGTCTTCTATGTGTTCAGGTGGAAATACGAAGAACTTAATTTACACCTGTGGCAAAGGAAGACCAGCCATTTCTTACTGTGGAATGAGTGTTTGATAGAATTTTCTACCTAATAAACTATCTCGTTAGATCGAAAGGAAACTTCCCACATCTAAGAAACTGCTTAGAGAATCACAAGAACAAAAGCAACACATTTCTGGGAGTGGTGGCAGACACCTGTAATCCAAGCACTGGGAGGCAAGAGGCCAGGAATCGCTTGAGTTCACAGGTTCTAGACTACCCCGAGCAACATAGCAAGACCTGGTCTTGAAAAAGCAGCTTGGAGTGGTGGCAGGTGCCTGTAATTTCAGCTACCTGGGAGGCTGAGGCTCGGAATTGCTTGAGTCTGTGGGATCAGGACTACCCCAGGCCACACAGTGAGACCCAGTCTCGAAAAAATAAAATAAAATAAAATAAAAAAACAAATTTTAAAACACACTATGTCCATCACTTTGGTTGTCTTTCCCTTCAGATGACCTGAGGCTTAGTCTGATTTTCAGTGTGGACACAAACACAGTAAACTATTTTGCACATGCAACAACGCACAGGCTCATCACACCACAAATTTGTCTTAAATATCTCTTTATGCTACCTGTTTGTAACACTGACAGTCACATCTTAACCGCTCTTCCACCTTGATGGAGTCAGAAAAAGGATAAACAGCAAATGCTGTTGCGAATATCCATCCCAAATGGTAATTATTGCGTCATTATATTCGCTATTTTACTTGTCATGTACCATTAGAAGGTAACAAGATCATTGTCAGTCAAAGATTGTGGAGATAATTAGAGCATCTATGGGTTAGCAGGAAATCAAATTGGTGCTGCTACCCATCAATGCCGGGGAGTTGAACATAATTAGAGGGAAAATATGCAAAGGCTGAGATGAAGAAGGCCCCAGGGATTAAATACCGTGACTGATTTGAGAGTTTGACTCTTGTGCGTTGACATTACAGATGGTGACAGGAAATAGATGCACAATGGAGAGGAAAGATCTGCCAGAAACAGCAAACCAAGACACCCCTGATTTTGAGTCTAGCAGGTCCCAAGAACTGCCTGATTTGGAAAAAGTGTTTAACATGTTTTCCAATCCACTAGACTGCCTTCAAGCTATTGTGTTAGAGCCAAGTATTAACAAGAAAAAGCAACAGAGGCAAGTGGGCCTCTGTGGATCGGAGCAGGCCCTGTTAATACATCCTTGGCGTCTTCAGCCTGCCAGTCCCTCGCCAAGCCCAAGGAGCTGCAGGAGGTCCCACCTCTCCCTGCAGACACAGAGGTCTTCTCATTTCCACCCCTACTTCCAGGCCAGCAGTCGCCCCCATCCTGCTGAGCTGGAGTGCTTTCAGCAGACGTTTCCAATAAGACACAAACACAAACGGCACTTTCTTCAGGTCACCACAAGAAAATTTAACAACTTTTACATCTTGGAAAAACAAAACAGGTTCTAGAGGAAAAGGGAGATGTCCGCAGACTGAGAGCGATGCCATGTCACTCCACAGACAGAGAGCAGAGACGGAAGGGTTTGGCGCGACATACAACGAACTGCCACGCAGACTGAAATGCAATCGAACAAGCAAGCAAAGACACTTGTCAGAGGCCGAACTCAAGGTCATTGAGGCAGATCAGGCAAAGGCGGCATTTTGCAATACGCTTGACACAAACGGCACTCGCCACACCTACAAAACCCAAAATGCCTTCTGCCACTTTGTTTGCTGACAACATAGAGAACAAATAAAATTCTGCAACTACCATGGGGGTGGGGAAGGCCAGTGTTTCCAGCAACTACAGGGCAGCTCACCCACTGAGCCCTTTGGCTGGCAGGCCACGGCAGGTCAGCCTGGTGCTCTCACTTGGCTTGGGTTCAAGGTGTTGCTTTTCAAGAGCCCGGTCTTGCAAGTATGGCTTCTTCCCTAAGGTAACGATGGCCATCTCACACAAACAAGCAGCTGGAAGCTTAGTTCACATTTTTTAATAACATGGCACAGTTTACATTACACAAGAAGGCTCCGCCGATGAGAACATGCTGAAGATTCAGTCGCTTCACTTTTCTTTTCACATAGGATCTAGAAAGGACTTTATTACATACAGGATAAACAGCAAAAAGGTCTGTATAGAACAATCTCTTTACAATACTGAAAGCTACCACTACAGTTCCAGTGTACATATTCCTTGGATTTTTTTTTCTTTTTAGTTGTTGTCTTTAAAAAAAAAAAACAAAAACAAAACAAAACAAAAAAAAAAAAAACACTGCACAACATCTGGAGTTCACAAAATCTGAAGCTCACAACTAAACCTTCAGTTTACTACTAAAATAGATCTCTCTGCTTATTAGAAACAATGGTCTGTAGTTAACTTTTTTTTTTTTTTGCAAAAACAGGATAACAACGTCAGATAGCACTTTAATATACTAGAAGACCAAATGGAACTAATTTTATTCATACATATATTTTACAGTCCAGTAGACAAGATATATTGTATTTCTCTGCTAGTAAAGTCATATTCTCTCCAAATATGTAGACAAGAGGCGTAATGTATTATAAAAGTATTATGAAGAAACATTAAGATTGATGCAAACTTAAAAACACACACACACACAAGACCTTGTCTCTGCCACCTTTCATCCTCTGTAACTCTCCATGGCTCCACGAGTTTGACCTGTGACGCCTACTCCCAGACTTGGCTACCAATTGTAATACAAGCAGTCACGTCAGGGATGTGTGCCCTACATGTATGTATCAGGTATTGAATACAGTGAAAACATATCCATCATCTGAGAAAACGTGAAGCTTTCTTTCAGGATGTGTTCGGGTGGAATTACATCTCATTACAAAACGAGGAGGTGTGTACAGATAGGAAACAGGACACACTGGAAGGCATGGTGCCCACATGAGGTGTGTGTGAAGTCACGTGATTGGTGGTGACGAGATGCTGGCGACCTGTTTGTGTCCCCTGATTTTGGCATCTGACAACTCCCGTCCTCCCTGGCACTGGTTGCTCATGTCCTCAGCTACCTTTCTGGGGCTGCACCCCCTCCCTCCCCCCGCGAAGAGCCCACAAGCAGCAACTTCGGATGCAAAGTTTCAGCCTGGGGTCCGATTTGCAAGATTGGCTGTTTCTCCGTTTGAAAAAACAAGCAAGGAAAACAGAGTCATATCACGTAAGCGCTTGTTCAGGGAAAATATGACCTTAAGTATGTTGTAAATGGATTTGAAAAGGCTCCTTTGAGTTAGGCGGGCTTTTGTGAAAAGCCCTAACATTCATTGCATAGTTGAAGGGTTTAGCTGTCTATAACAATATATGGGAACATAGCCATGGCAGGCTGTGTTCACTGATATTAAGTTTGCAAATAGCACATTTTAAGAAGTATTAATGTATTATGTTACTTAATCTTTAGCTATTTACATTTGTACAAAGTAAAGCTTTCATCTTACCCTTTGCATATATGAACCATTAGCTCACGAAGCAATCTCTTTTTACATAACTATATACATGGCCTTCCCTTCTCCTCTGAAAGAGCTTTGCATGGTGGAAACGAGTGGACTCTCCCTCCCCCCCCCCGCCCTCCCCACTGTCACCAAATTGGTGCGGGTTGTCCTCGTCACTGTTTTGGTTCCAATTAAAAAGTTTTATACGAGAGACTAAAAGAGTAGGAGACATGAGAACGTAAGACTTGGCTAAAAGATCTGAAAAATTTCAACTTATAATATACAAAAACATTTCAAAATCTGCACCGAGTCTATACATTTTTTTACAAGGGGAGGGGTCGGGGGCGTCTCACCCCTAGAGTCTGTGTTGACGACGTGGGAGTTCTCTCGCGCTCTTTTTTAAAGTCTTGCCGTTGTGTTGGTGGAGGGTTTCCTCTGACTCTTCCATGTCCTGTCCCTTTTCTTATCGAGCTTCAATATCTTTCAGGGTGTGAGAAGGAGGCCTCTCCCTTATCTCTGCTGACAGAGGCGTAGTCCTTCTGGGAGAGACAGGGCGCCCCCCCAGTGTGGAAATGAGTGGGGGCGGCGCGCTCAGTGCTGCCGTGGGAGGGGTCTTGTTGAGAAGTCCATTCTGGTGCCCCGTGGTGGGGCTGATTCTGGGGTAGTGCATGCTGGGGAGTCCTGGAGTGATGAGGCTGGGGTGGGGGAGATGTCCGTCCAGGGAGGCGGGGTGCACGGAATGGAGCCGGGTATGCTCATAGTCTTCTCTGAGCATGTGCAAGCGCTCCCGCTCATCCAGGTGGCCCCCTCGCTCGTGTTCCCGCCGAGGGTCCACCGACAGAGGGTGGTGGTGGTGGTGGTGGTGGTGGTTATAATCGTGAGGCTCCCTGTCCCTGAAGGAGCGGTCAGCTTCGTACAGCCGGGGAGTCGAGAGACGGTGGAGAGGGTCGTTCCTCAGCAGAAAGTCCCTGCCCAGTGGGTCTCTCCGATGAATGTCAAGTTCTCGGTATGGATCCCTCAGAGGGTCCCGTATGGGGTCCCAGTGGAAAGAAGGATACGGGAAGCGCTCTCCCCCCGGGATGGGGCTGATGCCCATGAAAGGGGTCATCATGCGAGTCCTGTCCAGGCTGCTGATGCTGTTCATGGGGTGAATGCCCGTCACCCCCACCGTCATGGGCATTGAGGCCAAGGGCCCTGGGTGTACACTGGACGAGGAGTTTGGAGGCGGCGGCTCTGAAGACCGGTGTGTCTGAGGGGCCTCTGGCGGCAGGTCGTGGTCCTCCTTGCGCTCCTCCTTCACCTTGACCTCCGAGCTCTTCTTGGGGTTCTCGTAGGCCGGCTCGTTCTTGCGCTGCTCCGCCTCGCGGCTGGAGGTGCTGTTGGGCCTGGCACTCTCCACTACGGGGGTCCGCACGTAGGGTGATGGCACCCGGGCCAGCTGCTTGGCCTCTTCACCCATGGCTCGCCCCTCGTGGCTGTGGCCGTCCTTCTCGGGCAGGTGGCCCTCCTTCGCCTTGTGCTCATCGGTGGTCAGGTCCTTACGGGATTCTGAGTGGTCTCGCTCCCTCTCTTTGGATTTGTCTTTCTCTCGAGCCTCAGTGTTCAAATGACCCCTGATCTGTTCAGCGGAGCTGCGGGTATGTCCCAGGGTGCCCGCCGGGAGGATAGGTGCTGGTGAAGGGTGGCTAGAGTGTCTCTTCTCAATGCTTTCCCTGAGGGAGAAAGAGGGAAACAGGAAGCAAATGAGGCTTGTGGGTCTGGCACGAGGCTGCCAATGAAATGGTGGTGTGAAAAGGACAGGCTTGGGTCTGCTTCCCACGGTCCCTGAGGCAGCTGGACGTGCCCTCTATGGGGTCCAACCAGCCACCCTGATCTTACCTACCTAGACTTGAGAGGAAGTTTTATGGGGGTGAAGTGCTAGGGATGAGGGAGAGTCTGAGGGGGAAATAATTCTCTCTGTGTAAGAGTCACATGCCTTACTCAAGACCACAAAGAGCTTCCAGAAAGCTGGGATGGACCAGTGTGGTCATAAGTCAATGAGGCGGCCATGTCTAGATTCCTAGGAACACGCAGTGTGAAGAAGGTTAAGAGTTCAAATGCAAATGCGAACACAACTGTCTTCCAACTTTGCAATTCAAGAAAGAAAGACTTGGACATAAACGTTACAGGAGCTTTCTTACCTGATATTCAGGACAAATAACCTGTTTCTAAAGAGTTTGGATACAGAGACATCTCCAAGATGCAGCACATGAGGGGTAGGACTTTTGAGCTGTAAAGCTACTTTTGGAAAGTTAAGACGTCCCAAACCTGATGAGAAGATGGAAGAAAGCGGGTAGGAAAAGCAGGGACACAGAAACACAATCTTATGGAGGAAACAGAACAATTTTAAGGACCCTCTGTGAGTGAAAATGTGAAACAAGAATCTGATAGCCCCACGTTGGGTGGAGGCTGACAGCACAGGAATAGAATGCCAATTAGAGAAAACGTCAAGGGTGAAGACTAGGAGTCAGGACCATTTTTGGGACAGTCCCAGGCAGAACTGGCAAATGTGGGGAGATGAGTAGGACTTTGGGTCAGAAATGGCCAGTGTCACAAGGAAAGAAGGGCCATGGTGGGGGCTACCAGGAAGGGGGCCCCCAGCAATCTTGGTTCTAGCTAATGTGCAAGGACTGAGGGGGGGGGCATCTTTAAACATCTCACAACACAGAAAAGTGTATTGTACTAGGTCTCCTAGCTTTATTCCAAGAGGTCATTCTGAGTCTACAGAGAACAACATGGAAGGGTTTGGCAACATCCTGCTTTCTCTCCAGTCTAAGGTGCTTCTGGTCTAGGCTGAACCCAGAGAAGTGTGCCTCACTCTGGGGGTTCATGGCTAAGAGCTGAATGTCACACACAGTCTCCTCCATTGATGAAAAGATGTGTATCAAACTGCCTTGAAAGAAAAATTGTCTTTTTCTAAGAAAGTTATCAGTAGGCATGGTGGTCTATGATGAGTATCTACTGATCTGTCACATTTAGTGACTGCAAAGTTAAATTCTTTTAAATCACTAGGATATATACACACACAGAGAATATACACAAGAAAGAAAAAAATGGACAGATCTGGGTCATATTTGACTCTCAAGTACCAAAAGGAAATTGTTACTAGGTATTTACTATCAATGCATATCTGTGTAATCCTTGCTTGCTGATTTTTGTTCAAAATGGAAATAAGCCTACTGAAAGAGTGGGGAAAAGATACTCTGTCAAGAATGTTTATGATATTCTGAAAAAAATAATATATATATATATACACATATTGTAAGATGTTTCCCTCTTTGAGGCTATTTCTTTTTTAGGCATGGGTTATGAAGTACAGAGATAAAAATAATTAGTAAAATTAGTCACCATCTAGCAAAACAAAACCCAAACCAAAAATGCTTGACGTATCTCTCCATCTAGATTAGCAACTTTTCAGTACTTATCTGTAAGCCCAGGATTGAAGTTTGAATAACATTTGAGAAAAATGATGAGAAAATGCAAAACATGGCTTTCTGAAAGAAAACAAATGGAAAGAGGGGGGGAAAGAGAGCGAAAAACCTATGGATGATGTAATGGACTGCACAGACTTGAAAGCAAATATGGTGTTGATTCATGCTGTGTGTGTCTGGTCCAAAACTCCAACTCACTATCTTTCCGAGAAAGATAAATGTCTGCTTGGATATGCTAATGCTCACAGGACTCGGGAGGTTCTGATGTGTAACTGCTTCTAAGCCAGGAACCTTACACTACACTAGCATCTATGGTCATGGTGCACTAAGGGGCCAGAGAGTATGCTCTCTGGGACTGGGGGGGCCTGGAGCACTGGCCTGGTTGTGTGAGGCGCTGAGGCGACAGGGCCAGCTCAAGCACAAGGCTGGGACAGGGAGGGTGGAAGGCCGCTAGGTGGCACAGAGGGGGCTCCCCCATGGGGACTCGAGAGCAGTTTCTTTCCGTACCTTTCTTTGTCATCTTTACTAACGGATGAGTCTCGTTTATCTACATCTCTATCTCTGTCATGAGCTGCAGCGGACGCGCTACGCTCCAGCTCCCCTGGCTTCAGCCAGGGCGGAGGGGTCGGGAACGACGGAGGCGTTCGGTGCAGCCGGTTCCAGGGTTCGTGAGGGTTGCTAAAGTTCTGCACACTGGGGCCATCCTTGTGGCCGAACATTGAGTTGGGTGCTGAAATGGTGAAGTGGAGAACAAAAAGGTTTAAGAGAAATTATATAATCTGCTGTAATGAAGGTACTTACCAAAAAACTTTTAACAGCATTCAGAGTTAAAATGAATACATATTATTGGGAGCTGGAAAAGGAAAGGAGATTAACACATTCATTAGAGGAACGCTTGTCCTACACTGGAGAGGTAGCTCAGTTTTTTTGTTTGTTTGCTTGTTTTGTTTTTAAACCAAAGGCAAAGGGGTTCGGGGAGATGAAAAGGGAAAAGGGACCCAAACAGGTTCAAGGTGACCGAAATGACACCTGGTGGTGTGGGAGCCCCAGGCATGCAGGAGGAGGGCTCTGACGGTATGGCTGGTATGGCTCGGCTTGCCGTGTTCCCTTCAGAATGGGGTCCTCCCTGACCTGCCACCAGCCTGCCAACGTGCCTGCGGGGTTTTCTACAAGTTTAGCAAACTAACATTAGGTCATCGGAGACCAGGCAGTACCGGGCACTAAAAGTTGCAGGAGGCCTCCTCACTAGGTGGAGCTGTGATGGTCTGTGCCTGTACCCGGAGAACAGGACATTCCCATGGCATGAATGAATATAAGTTGCATAGCTGGTAACTAAATACTGTTTAGAGCATGAGCAGGAGTCACAGCACTTCTCCTGCGCTGGGTAGGCCTGGAAGTAGTAAGAAAAAACATGGTCCTCCAGACTATGGGGCACAAAATGCTGCTGACTCTTGACCATCCTGGTCTGGTGTTGTTCGGCTACTGCTCACTGCATTTTCTCAATTCCAAGAATGGCAAAGGCAACATGAAATTTTCAAGTGAGTTTTTTGCTTTAATGGGAGCTGTAGCTGCGATCTTGGATGTAACGATGGAATATGGATGAAACTTGGAACGTAAGCAAAATTTTCAGTCAACTGTTTTACCTTTCCTGACCCCTCCGTAACATAAACCAACAGAAGGCTGCTCTTAAAACCTTGGTTTTGCTGTTATGGAACACTTAGATCTAAACGCCACTGTTCTACTTTTGCGATGCTATAGCCGAAACTGGCTTCCCTGGAGCACAGTGTCTTTTTATATAGAAAGATCTTGAGCTACAGACAGATCAGAGAAGACAGACAGTCCAAGGCAGGTTTTTAAAAGGTCAGAGATACTCACTAACTGACGGATTTCCAAGTCCCCCGAAGGCATTGCCACCAACTGCTGCTAGGCCCGTGAACGTAGATGGCCGGTTAAAAGGCTCTGCAAACAAGAAAGAAAAGAAAGGATTGTGGGACTCTGCTGAGGGAGAACACAGAGCTTCCTGGCAGCAGGGAAAAATGCATGAGACCCTTGCCTTCTCTGTACTCAGACCTGATCTATCCCACCTCTACCGGGTTATGAGAAAAGTTTTTCCTGCACTTGGGTTAGGGAACTGAGTGGTCAGCAAAGTATCTACAAGATGTAACTCTCAGTACTATATCCGAAACCCCCAATCCCTTTCTGTAGGGTGAGGAAACATTTTTCAAACCACCATGTTCTAAGAGACCTTGCCCAGTTCCTCCTCTTCTGGGAGAGTGTGCACACTAGGCTTGTAGAGAACAGAGAGATGACATCTTAAGACAAACCTCTTGATAACATTGTGAAGGTGCCTATGTTACACACACGCTCTCTACTGTGCATATCACAGTCTGTGTCTGTTTGAACATTTGCAGAAAATACCAAATAGATAAAGGCCACAAATAAAGCACCTTGGGTAGGAAGAGCCTATCGCAGAGCAGTGAAATGGGAAGTGCATTATGTGACGTGATTAAAAATATGAGGCAATGTCTCATTCCCATCATCTTGTCTTTCTTTTCACCTCCAGCAGGTGCCCTCAGGGAAAAGAGTTCACCGTCTTTCTCTAGAGGCAGGAACAGGCTGTTGTAAAGGAGGATTTCCTGGGGTGTCCAGGAACTGTACCCAGTGGTACTATCACTAATCGGGCCAGTGTCACTGTCAGCAGACACAGAAGGACTCCTGGGCACAGCCACTGCATTTTTAAAATGTGGCAAAAGAGGGGCTGACACCCTGAAGAGACATGTCACGTGTTCGAAGTTTTACGAGAAAATCATTATTTCCCTGAGAAGTGAGGTTTCTAGCACTACAGTCAACTTGCCAGGAAGTTCAGCAGGAGCTCAGTAAAGAAAGGTCTCCTAAAACATGCACGTCACTTCCCATTACTAATGGGCAACTCACCTAGGTGAGCAGCAGGGTTAAGAAAATTGCTGTGATGAGGAGGTGGCCCAAAAGGGGTCCCAGTTGGGTGTGCAGCACCTATGAAGACAAACATAAAAAAATTAATTGCACAGGAAGTCACTTTCTACAAATGCAACTGTCCCCAACTTTCCTGAAGTCACAGGAGAAAGTATGTTGCAGTAAGAATACAGCAGAGGCCCATGTGTGTAACAGCAGGTAGAAAGAAATGCTTTACTAGCAACAAGGAGATAAATCAGCTCTTTTCCTCTTGCCAAAGTGGACTGGCCATCACCCAAAAGGAGACAGTATGTTTTTGAAGATGCTGACACAGAGCAGGAGAAACATGGAGAAGCAATGTTGGTGGCATGGGACTGTCTATGATCAAGCAAGCTGGAAAAACGGCCAGGCTAAATGGTGCTCAGCAGGGTTCTGAGCTGAAGGACCTCTTGGAGCTGGCACTATGTTCATGGGCTCGCGCATCCTCTAAGAAGGAACATTTGGTTGTGGGAGATTTGGTTGCGGGAGTACCTTGGGGAATGAGAGTTACTTTGAGAATCACAATTCCGGAAACTCTACATTTTATAATTTTTGGCTTACAAGCAAACGTCAGGCAGCTGCAGACCTGGGTTGCACCGCCATGGGCTTTGCAGAATTCCCTTTCCTGAAGACTGTGTTAGTTGTCTTGAAGGATATAGAAGCCTGGCCCTTGGAGACTCAGCACTGTGAGTTACATGGGGTAGAGAAGATGAAGGCTTCCGATGTCCCTCAGTCCCCAGGAAAAGGGAGCTCACACACGTTTTTTGAACATCTTACAGCCTACTCTATCAGTCTGCTTTGCCTGTCGGGAACAGAGATCTAAGTTAGTGGTCTTCTTTCCTTTGGTTTTCCCCTTTATCCACCTTCTCTCCTTGGTGTCTCTCTTTACTTTCTATTTTACAGTCAACAGTAAACAATCCACAAAGATGCCTCAAATTCTTTTCTTGAAGGAAGCTGGTAAAGAGGGGAAAATTGAAATGGAGGGTACATAAGCAAATGAGGGAAGGGCTACCCTTCTGAAAGCTCAGAACAGCACCTGTTTATTACTACGTGCTGTCAGCGGAGGCGGCCAGCTTCCTGGGACGCAGGCTTCATTGTAGACAAGAGACAGGCCAGTGTCATCTGAAGAAGCACTTTTGTTTACTTCAGGCCTGAGTGCCCAACAGCAAGATGAAAGTGACTGAATGAACAAGGGTGTGTAAATCCTACACAGCAATAAAACGTTTTACCAAGTAAGTATTCCTGCAAAATCCAAAACTGCTTCCAGAGAAAGACAACCTTCCAGAATGGAAGTAGGAAAGAGCCTGAATGAATTTACTAACTTCTGTTCCAGAATCCCTTCTGTTCTGTATGAGGTCCTACAAACAACTATCAATTTCTCTAGGAAAGTGGATTAAATGGAGGGCCATCCTCCTTGATTCCCCATGACTCCGCTTGTGTTTGAAATTGTTCCCTGAGCTGCAAGGACTTGTGCACCTCAGTTGTGCAGGAAGTCACATAGCACCGACGGCATCCAGCAGAGATACGGTATCTCAGGACTAGAAGGCACCAGAGGCGTTCAGTCCTAGATGGTGACTTATTCTCCACCCGGGAAGTGCAAAAATGATACCCCTCTTCGCAAAGTGAAAAGAGCCCAGCATATTCATTAGCTGCTAACAGTGTTGCCAGCTAAATAAAAATTTGGCTGCATGCTGTCTGTGTAGTACAAGCTAATTAATGCTTCGATGAAGATCAGAGCTTTTCTCAGTCCAGGGCCCCTAGGGGTGTCTTGCAGTTCCAGGATTATTGAAGCAAAAGAAGCCAATTCATCTGCTTGGCTCAAACAGAAGCCAGGGAGAAATCTCTCTATTTCTCTCCAAAAATTGCTCTTAATGTAGCCCTGTCTCAGAGCCTAGGTGCCATGGAAACAAAGCCTTCAAATATGTCCCTAGAAAGAACTGATGGAGAAAACCTGAGACCTTAGCAAATTCCAGCTACCATCAGGGGTGATTGGCTTGCTTTGGCAAGAAGCCCATTATAATGATTTCTTGTCACATGGGTGTTTCTCTCTTCCTGGGTGGAAGAGCGTTAGGTCTACCAAAAATAAGTGTTGGCTAAAAGGCTGGGAAGGCAGCAGACAGGATGGATGTGAAACTTGTTCCGGAAGGATTAGAAGGAGCTCCTTGAATGTTTATGTTGAAATACATTTTACTTTGTAATATTATAAAACTCATCATTAGGATAGGCGGTGTCACCATTTCTAAGTATTCCAAGTGGATGTTGTTCATCTACAACAGCTTTGGGAAGGAGAGGAATGTCTACCAAACACTGCCTTTTGTGTAAGTATGGAGCAGGAACAGTTATCTGTATACTGGGCTCTAGAACCCATCCTCCCCCACCCCACCCCCCGACTTCTCCATATTAAGAGGCACTCAGAAGCATGTATTCACAAGGCTAGTGAATCTATCTTTTGGGTATTTTATGCCCGGATTCCTAAATTTCTTGTATCAGTACCAGCAGTCAAGCAATAATATTAATTTCTGTAGCAGAGAAAACCAGCAGCAAGAAGATTCGCCCTCGTTGTCATACACCCTATCAATGGCAACAGACTTGACTTTCTTTATCCTCAGACCCTCAGAAACACAGCATGACTGAGTGCTCTGTGGGCAACCACATCCTTACATGATTCCTGGCATTATTTCCTTCTGATTCGCCTTCTCAAGCCTTCTGATCTTTTTCAATAGCATTTGACATGCTTGTGAGTTACACCGTTTTATACAGGAGCAAACAAGTCGAAGCAATATGAGTGTCCTAAGGGAAAGAAGATCTTTTCTTCCTTCTTTAATGAAAGAGGGCATATCAATGAAGAGGTGAGAAGCGTCCAGCTCCTAAGATGTGTTATGATGTTGCTTGTAAACCAGCATAAACTATACCTTTTAGTTTTAGGGAGCAGCAGCCCAGAGTACAAATATGATTTATTTAGCGACCTGAGAACTGGATTTCTTGGTTCCCCACACCCGCCCTGTACTCACCAGCAGCAGAGAACAAAGTTGAAGGCCGTGCCAGGTCATGAGGATGGTGGATGGCTCCAAAAAGACTGGGGCCTGGGGGCCGGCTCAGGAACTCAGGCTTCAGTCCAAAGTCCAGTTTATGTGGGTCCGACTGCATCTGTTTCTAAAGCAGCAAGAGGAAAAATGAAAGGTGAAACCCCAGAAGGAACAGTAGGAAGAAAGATATTAACAAAGGGTTAGGATGGATGCATTCTGAATGGTGCATTGCACGTTGACGCTGAGCCCTAGAAAGGTTCAAGACAACCAATGTGAGAACAGCAAACCACAAACCATTGATTCCTCAAATGCCAAATAATAAGCAGGTCAACCCACCAGGAGGGCTTTGTGCGATGCCACTGGGCAGGGCATGTTTCTCAGGTCAGAAATGTCAAGGAGCAAACCCAGCATTCAGGTTCTCTGCTTGCAGGAATAAGAGGATATCCTATTTATTCAACCACTGCCACTTGGAAACAGTTAATTATTCGCTGTAAAGGCTTCTTTTAGCAAGTTTTTAAATGATAGTGTTTTAAAGCTCATTTTATTAGAAATTCTGCATGAATAATCTGCGGCGTAAATTAATTGTTTAATGACTCTTTGCCATGCCCTAACAGATCACAGTACATTAGTAACTGAAAGTTATGAAGAAATATTTGCATGCCTACAAGCTAATTTTCAAGTCCTCGTTGTTACATATTTCTTCAAAAACAAACAAAATCGGGATATTAATTTAACTAATAGGGGTCTTTTTCCTTTTTCCCTACTGTCCCCAATTACCCGTGGAAGAGGAGATCCAGCATACTAACTGGAACCTCTCTTGTGAAGACCTGACCCATGCAATTACTGTTTCCTCTTATTTATATATCCCCCTCATGCTAATTTCTCAGTTCACCTTCCTCTAAGTGTAGGCCTCTCAAATAGCTTGGTTTCAAATGTCCCCACCTTCCTGATCCTAACAACCGTCTCTGATTCAGTTTCACACCTCCCCAGGCAAGGACTTCCCCTGCTGTGTCCATCTCCCACTCCTTCACACTTTTCCCCAGCTTCTGACTCTCATGCTTCTCATCTCTCAGACTCTACACATACCCTATTCCTGCTCCACCTCAAACCCCTCTCATTCTGCTCTAAATACACCCTGACCCCAGTGTACAGCAGCAAAAGGCAACAAGGAAGAATCTGATATAGCATGTGTGGGAAGAAGTGAGAATCTTGTCATTCTGTCTTGGCTGAAAGCAAAGACCCCACTTGTCCATCATCCTCACTTAAAGTAAAATCCACCTGAGCACCTCAAAGCAAACTCCCTTGGTGGCAGGGGCTTATTCTGCGTGCGTGCGTGCACACACACACACACACACACACACACACACACACACTCTCTCTCTCTCTCTCTCTCTCTCTCACACACACACTCACTCTCATCTTCATCAATGAATCCTAAGCAACTGGACTGCAGGACACAAGAGAGTCCTCTGAGCTCCTTACTGTAAATAACCCACGGACAGTCAGCTCTCTCAAGAAATATTTGGTGAGTGACTAAAAGAATGAGTAAATGAACGCTCAGGAGAAAGGGGCCAATATGTTCTGCTTGCATCTAGGGGGAATACTATTATGAAAGTCCCACTATAAAGTAATAAAGTAAAGTAGCCAACCCCCAAAACAAAGCTTCTAATTCACTATAAATCTATAAAAATCTTTTGAGTGCCTCCTTTAATTTGGTTGCCAAATAATTTAGTGCTAATATTGCACGGTACAGAGCACAGTTCCATTAACCACAACTTAGGTCCATGAAGCAAAATGGAGCTTGGGGATTACAAAGAGTTTGCTGGAAAGGGAAGATGAACAGCTACTTCATGTGCAAGGTCTTTCTAATTGAATTGGGATAATGAAAGTTTTAGTCACGGGGGACCCTTTCATGGAAAAGAAGTTGCTAAACTGGCACATACAACATTCTTCATTGCTTGTAACCAAAGGAGGACGTGTCTTACCTACCGTTCTGCTAATCACATCATCCAGAACAAAAAGTGAATTGAACGAAGCATTGGAATCTAGTTAGCTCTACAAAGCACATGCATTCTCTAACTGAGCTAAACCATAAGGTTTCTAATTAAACCTCACCTAACAATAAAGTAAAAGTGAGCAAAACTCACTGATGGGGTATTATGAGGAAGAGCAGGTACTTGGCATCAAGGCAAAGTAGCACAGTGACCTCATTTCCTGAGGTTTGCTTTTGAACTTTCAACGAGGCTTTATTATCATCATTACTTAACCTTTTATAAAAAACAAAACAAAACAAAAAACCTGTGATGTCTACTTCTGCCTTCATGTTTATTGGCTTCATTTATTGTCCTTGCAATGGCTTGCAAATGCTGTTAGGACTAAAGCCTGGTCGTGAGGGAAAAATAGACGAGTCGAAGTTTATCAGAATCATTTGATGGGCTGCTTCTTTCATTTTTTTCTAGGCAGAGGGACTACAAAATTTGGACTTGCCAGTTACAGGCATGGCTTGTTTTAGTGTGTCCTGCTTTGTTTTGGGTTGCAGCGCTCTTTTACAGAATGAACGTTTGGGGAAACAAAGCCTGGTGGTGCCATTTTTCCAACAGTACGTGCTCACTGGACATGGGTGTTACATTTCATTACGTTATACACAGCTTTTCTTTCTCTTTAGACATAATAATGCTGCTGCACAGTTAAAACACTACACTGTAGGATAAACAGGACTTTTGGATGTGCGGGGAAATCAAAACACAATGTGACTTGATTTATAGTGGTATCTGCTTTAATGTGGTGATCTGGAACTGACTCTGCAGTATCTCCCAGTGGTGCTTGTACATTGTCCCCTAGGCACAAAGTCTGACCTATGTCATGAAATTTTTGACCTATGTCAAACATGGGTGCCTAGCTGGTCACCTGCTGGCAGTTTATGATCTCTTCCCTCAGGTGTCACAGGGCCCTTAAAGCACAGTCCATTTTATGGACCAAGGAAAAGTCATCTGTGCTCAGGAGAGGCAAATGAGCAGACAGAGGTTCTGACAAGTACTGGCTGGATTCTAACGCCTGGCTCGGGTCAGCAGGAGCCAGTGACAGTCATCAGAAAAGTCACTGCTAACCAAATGCTACTTCTGGAAGAGTTCTTGTTAATAGTATGGTTGCTAATGAGAGTTCAAAACTATCCTGCAGGGCACAAATTCATCATTTTTCCAAAGCTGCAAAATAAAAAAGAAGGCACCGTTTCTTAAAGAAAAATGTTTGTGGAGCGCTCTTCCCAAATACTAGGTAATTCCCATACTTAGATTTCCAAAACCGTTATTTTATAATCTAACCTGTATTTAAACTCTTTGGATCAGTAAGAAGATAAAAAAGTATTCAAAAGACAAATAAATGGAGTTTGCTTGTATCTTGTCATTTTACTGGTCATTTCCCTCATTGATACTAAGATTTTCAAAAGCTTTCCCAAGAGGGACTTGATACTTCCTGCCAGTGGGTCTTCAAAATCTATTTTATACACCATACCCACATGCCCCACCCCACCTTTCCCAGACCTGGAGGGCAAGACTGACCTTGACTTTCTGTTGGTGGTGGTAGATCTGCCAGGCAATGTGAACATGCATAGCACACCACTTCCCCGGTTTCTGGAACAAGAAAGAACAATGTGGTCAGAAGGAAGACCGTTCAGAGAAAACCACCTTCAATTTCCCCCAAAGCTTTTATCAGATTTTGGCTGCAAGTAGCCTTTTACTCAACAAGAGTGCTTTGTACCCTCCAACTGCTTTTTTCTCAGCAGCTTCCAATGCCCAGGCCTGAGGGAGCCGCAGTCAGCAGCCTCTCCTCCCACAGGAGTCTGAGCCAGTGCCTACTACTCAGAACCATACTTGATGAGACTTCCCTGGTTACCAAGGACAAGACGGCAAAAGCCCGACCTCCCCTCCCCCCACTCCGTCTCTTCTTTTTTTTCTGCTGCCAGCTGGCAGACCTGGCAGAGTGGGAAGCCCTACTTAACAAATGTGGCCATGCTATAATGCAAATCAGCTGTTCAGAAGAGCTAATTAGCCAATGTCTGCAAATCAATTCAAAACAAGAGAGGGTACAGGATCTGTCCTAACCTCCCCAGCACCGCTTCTTGTTGTTTGAATCCCCAAAGCAGTACAAAGTATTTCACTCTATTTTTATTGAAGCCCAGTTCTCACAAGGGCTTCAACTAAGAGTCAACCACCAGCCATTCCTGTTGGTGGGCATTTTATGTTTTTAAGCAAAAGGGGAAAAAAGGAAAAAAAAAAAAGGACACACACAAAAAGAACTTGTTCCTTCCTCTAAAGGTCTCTAAGGCCTCTAGAGATGCTAAGACCCTCCTCCTCCCTCTGGGAGTACATCAATCCATGTCTCTCAAATTAGTTCATGCCTTGCTTTAATAGCACTGGAGTAACCATGAGTGTATTTTGTTTTTACCCCCTACAGGGTAGAGATCACCTCTTCCCACTTCATTTGTATTCTTGCTAAGTAATCTAACGATAGCGTAAAAAAAATACACTCAGTAACTACCAGATGGGGAAGAAATGCCACCCATTCCTACACTGATCAAGAACAGAAACTTCTGGTTCTCTATTGAGGAACTGTTTCTAAAATATGCACTGAAGTCGGCTTGCTTCTCTTGTAATGAAATTACTTGTTATCTAAAACCAGCTAATTAATGACATGATCTTTTCCCCCCTCTTTGGAGAAACTGAATTATCTGAATATCTGCACCAAAAATTAGTTAGGTATAGTAGGCACTCTCCATCCATCTTCCATCCAAACATTCATCACCCTCCTGTCCACCCTACCCCTCACCAAGTAAGCCAGCATTTACTCAGAGGTCATCTATTGGCCAATCTCCAGACCCCTCAAGATGTTAACAAAGCAATGATTATATACAAGAGGTTGAACGGCTGTGACCAGCCAACATCACTTAGCGCACACTGAGGCACACACAGCCAAAGTAAATAGACCCAAATACATACTTCCTAGGTGCCAGAGACACAGGACTCAGTGAAATCCTAATTTTAGTTTCTATTGAATGAAGTCTTTTGCCCTAAGTTCCTAGTAGTCAAATCTTCCCCCAGAACCGCTAACAAGAGAATCTGATTCAGTTTAATTTCATCTGTTAGTTTTACCTCAATGGCCTGGCTTCTTCCAATACTCAAAGCAAAACAATTTGGGCCATTTTCAGTCACACTAACTGAAAAACCCAACCACTGTCACGACATTTTATTTCCACGTTTCTATGGCTTGTTTCCTTGTAATGGATTTGTATTTTTAACCCACAGGGAGTCAAACAGAGGTTGCAAAACAGTTCTAGAAGAAGCTTTCTTACCCTTAACATAGGTCTGAAAGGATCTGTCAACTGTGAAGAGAAAATGACAACTTGGTTACATGCCTGTCACTCAAACAATTGCTCTAATTAACAAATTTGTAGTGCTTCATTAGGAGGGGAAATTAAAATGTTAGAATTTTACTTTTAAATGAAGCCCTTTTAGAGAATAATTAACCCATTTTCACACTATCAAAAGTGCCAAGTATCCCCCTCCCCCACTTCACAAGCCTTGGTACATCCACACTGACAAGCACCCTTCCCCCCCCCCACAAGTTTAATCAATAGCAATTTGCCCTCTGGCAACATGATTTGCTGATACTACACATCTGAGGGGTTTCACCATCTTGGAAGGCCCTTCCAGACCACTTGGGTTGAAGGGAGAATGGCCTTCAGACCCCTGACTGATAAAGCTGGGTAGTGACGGGCATCTAGGGAGAGCTGTCTGCTCCAAACACCATCAACTGGGCTATTTTTACCAATGCCTTTAATTTGATGACTTCAAGGTAGTCAACATTTGGAAGAGGGGCACTAAACACCATAAGAATGCTTATAGAGTTGAGGCATTTTAAACATCTACCTAACTCTGGTCATCAATTGCTGACGGCCCTTGTAATGGGATCCAGGGGAAAAGGCAATATTTAAAAGGTAATCATTTTTTCCCCCACATCTACTATGAAGATGAATATAAATAATAATCAATGAGACAAGATTATATCTCTGGTATAACTTCAAATTCTTTTTTAAAGTAGGCAGAGGTATAAATTATGAATAAAAACATAACCAAAGCATAATGGATATTTTATTTAGCTCAAGAGCACGAAAGAATCCTTACCACAGTAGAAGTAGTGGGCCAGAAAAGCTGTGTGGTACAGTGATTTCCTGACCCAAGGAAAGCGGGGATGTGTCCTGACTTCCAGGAAGAAAAGCACTTAGTGCTTTTCCATTCAAAACATTTTACAGCTATTTCTTTTGTGTCAGAGAAATGTAAGATGTCAATGGAGAAGATCAGGTGAGCTGCAACTACAGAAGCAACAGTGTCTGGTTCCTGGGGTAAGACCAGGAACCATCCCTCTGCACTTCCATAAGCACTTGTTCCCTTGCATCATAGGGCAGCAGTTGAGCACAAGAGACCTTGCTTTCTAAAAGTAGGTGGCATTTTCTGCCACAAACCATGGCAGCTAAAGCAGCCGCCCACTCAAAGGAGCTAAGAAGGTGGGAGCACTGGCTGGGCCATCCCACACAAAGAGCCTGCGCCTCTGAGATCATGCCTGACTTTGTACCTACCCTTGGGTCCTTCTGGAGCAGAGTGTGAGGGACTGTCCCCGGTCGGGCAGCAACATCGATAGGGTTGGATGTCTGCAAAGTAAATACATCACAGCTTAGTAAGTGCACAGTGACCTGAAAGCAAGAGTGTTCATTTGAAAAGACAGACGTGCAACATTTGTGGGGTTTCTGTTTCATTCTGGAATACAAGAGTTATTAATAAGTTCATTTTCTTCAGCAATCAGACATGTTTTTCAGGAGAACCTGAGCTCTGTTTTCTCTAGGAGCCTTGAGAGCCTGCCATCTACAGTGAGGGCATCTGGAAGTAGAGAGGTCAGCTACACCACACTTTGCTGTGACAGAAAGCACAAGGCCACAAAACAGAGAAGCCACACAGGCACGCACTGTCCCTGAATCCCATCTCTTTCCCAGATGCTGACAACCCCAAGTGTCATTGTGTTTTTTTGCTTTATCACCAAACATTCCAAGGAACACTTAAGTGAACATCATTATAATTTGCTGTATCAGGTGCTTCTCATCAGAATAACTGAAAGTGTTTTACAGACATTAAGCAAACTCTCTAAATTTTAAATGGCAGACAATAACAAGAAATAACACTCAGTAATTACTCATTAGCAGTGGTGGATATGGGACAAGAGAACCTAATTCAGGGACCACACAATCTACTATTAAATGATCTCTCAAGTAATTCTGTTTCATCTTTCCTATTCCCACCACCACTGTTAATATCATTAATAACAATCATCTTATCTGTAGGCTTTTGGCCTATGAATTAACAACCACCACAACAAAAAGCCTACAGCAGGCACAAAAAGTAGCCACTACTTTTTAGTGGATAAAAAGATTCAGGAAGGATTTCACCAGGTATTTTATTTAAGAAACCACAACTTCTGTGAATCCCCTCACACCAGGAAGTTAAGCCGTGTAGAAAAAGAGCTCAAGTTTAGGCACAAAGGAGAAGGGATGGAAAAAAAAGGAATGAAAGAAAGAAAAGCAATCAGCTGCTGTACAACTAACAATTAAGCTGGAGTTGTTAACAGCCTGATTTGCATACATATGAAGAACTCCACTAATGAACTGCAATCTACATATTCAATCAGTAAGATGGCCTGGAAAGGCCTATTTTCAACACCAGGAGAGACACTTTCTTGCCCAGATGTAGTTTTCTGTGTGATTGGATAATTGTGAGTGAGGGAAATAGTCTAATTTATTAAATGACCTACCAGTATGTTTGGGGATGCACTAGAGATTTGTTGTAACCTGGAGGGGACAGACCAGGTTTCCTCAAAGGGAGAAGTAAAGAGCACATGGGGGGCAAGGAGTTTAAAAATCACCACCATTTAGCCCAAGCTAGGTGTTCAACATGGCCACTGTAACAAGTGTGCGTGTACAGAACCTGGCACAGAAGCTGGAATTCCATACAAGTAAATGTGGCTTCTAAGGCATAGCCATTTCACCCCTAGCACTTTTTAATTTCTTTTTCTATTTTTAGCTTAAGGCAACATGACTTTGAAAGTGCAGTGTGTGTGCTCATCCAGGGGAGACTCTGGCTCAAAAGTGGTGTCTTAATTTAGGAAAGGGATGAACGCTCCCCCACCCCCACCCCCACTCCCATAGCTAATCTCACACAGCAAGTGCTCCATTTTAAAATTTGAGAGTGGTTCTTTCTTTTTTTGAGACTAGGTCTCACTATTTTTGCCTGTGGAACCGCAGGCTCACGTTGCTTGGAGTACCACAGACTCAAGCAATCCTCAGCCTCAGCTTCCCAGGTAGCTGGGATTACAGGTGCGCGCCACCACGCTCAGCTATATTTTTTGGAACTAGATCTTGCTGCATACTCCCAGTGGGACTCCAAACCGCGATCCCTGGCCCCGGTCACTGCTTCCTAGGCTGCCGCTTACAGGCATGCGCTACCATGCCCAGCTGAGAGTGGTTCTTAACATGACATGTCCACTTTGCATTTTTTTTTTGGTACAAAAGTAAAATGGAGGTTATAGTAAATTTGAAGGTACAAAAAGGTAGAGTGTTCTGAGAATTACTCCTCAATGTTGACCTTCAGAGATAACTCCAGCCCAAGCTGAGTAGAATACCACCGACTAGATAGAAAAGAATTTAGTGATTATAAAGGGTAGTGGGTTAATTTCACACTAGGATGTTAGTAACTGGTAACAGTCTTGACCTTGGCAAATGGTAACATGGCTGAGGGGCAGGAAGACATACTGAGGAGAGAGGGAGAGCGGAGGATAGGAAGGAGCAAGGGTGCCCCTCCATTTGCAGGAAGATGGGACTGAGAAGTGAACGAGGGGAATGAGTTGAAGAATCTTCCCTTTACAGAATTAAAAAGACACAATTGGACTTTGGTATTTTTTTCCTCCTTTCTACTAATATTACTAAAGGCTCAGTTCTAAATCTTTGCTAATAATATGTAACTCAAGGATGACTTGAACATATAGCTAACATTTCATAAATTCCTGACCAGAAGCTTCTGTCTACAATATTGGCAGAAATACATATATATACATATATATACACAAACACATACATATGTATATATATGTACATATATATACATACATGTACGCTTTGCATATTTTTAAAGAGCACAGGAAATGCTAGCTCAACTGAGATTACATGACATGGGTGAGTACCAATTGAAAATTAAACTACTGCTGAGGTTTCAAACTAGCTGGAATAGAAAAAAAATATTCTCACTCTAATCCCAATGCTCAGTTTGGATATAAAAAATTAGCCACTGGCCAGCGAGGGAGGATGCAGAACCCACCTGCACGCTAGCCTGAGGCTCTACTCATAAATAAGCCTGTTTTCACTGTGAGGTTTCTTACCTTCGGCTGAAATGCTCCTTGTAGTGAACCAAAAGGGCCAGTGGGTGGAATCATAGGGGGGATGCCCGATACTGCAGGAGGATAGGAATGGAAGAGCTGTGGCCAGAGATGGAGAGGGAAAAAAAGATTTTAGTAGGAGGCAAATGATATATTCAAATTCCTTTCCCATAGAAAGACATCAACATTAGCAAGCCAAGTAATCTCAGTTTGATGCTATTAGTCAAGAAGCCACGATGAAATGATCACACAGATGTGCCATGAATGTTTAACTTAAAAAGTTAAAAGTAGTTCAGAATCAATCAGCCAACAAATGATGTCCCAGATGAGGACATCATTAGAAAGGGAGCTTTTCTAATTATTAATTGTTAAATCAGATAGAAGCTCTAAATGGTTGGAGATTTTAATGCATATCAAAAACAGGAGGGGTGCTGAGCCAAATAAGATGCCCAGAAAATTACAAGTTAATTAGAAAAAGAAAAAAAGAAAAAGGAAGAAAAAGAAGCAAGTCTTTATGAGTTCCAGGATTTTATACCATTAAAACTCAATTAGTACTTTTAGATTTTTAATAGTTTGAGGAAATGAGAAAATATTCACAATCCTTGCTTCATTAAGTTGTTCCAGAAGTGGCAGTTCCAGAGGAAAATTTAATTGTCTCATCTAAAATGATGACAAATATTTGTGGAAGGATAAAATAAAATGGCTTTCAATGTAGACTTTGAATGGAGCTACCCATGTTTCTCTAAGGAGAAAGAGTTCATCAGAGACCACGCAGGTCAAGCCCTGGCTGTGTCAGTCTGATCACTCAAGGAAGGGAGAAGAATGATTCTGAATTGAGAACATGAATTTTCTGGAATCAGTAGTTTATAGAGAACACAATGAAGTCAGTGAAAACACATTCAAACACATCTTTACCTCCTTCTAAAAACCTGACATTTCTAAAATTCTGATGTTCTGGTTCCTTTTACTTAGATCAAAACACCATACAGATAGCTTAGTAGTGTCCCACCCATCTGGCAGCATGGGATGTCCAAAACAGAGTAATAATTCCAGCTTTTTGTAATAATCCATTTATGTTAGCTATTTCTAGGTAATGACGGAAATTCACATTTCACAGTCCTGTCTGCTTTCAGAGCACGTACTTTTTCTGTTGGTCTTTATCTCATTTTGCTCCCTTCAATGATGCAGCAAAGTTTTTCACACTAATTGATATTGAACTAAATCCACTTAAACAGTGATTGCAAGCCAAGTGCCCTCATTTAAAACTACTTTTAAGTCTAAAATTGTGTTTTAGATACTTGAGTGCATTGCATCTTAATTTCCCTTATAACGTCCTAATCCCCAAAGCAGGGGAGACTAAGTACTTCATGTATTATTCGCCATAACTAATAATATGAAATAACTCTCCCACAGTACACAGTATGAAGCAGGGTAATTAAATACCTGCCACACTAAAACACACTAAAATTTCTATTGCTCTGCCTCCAGGTGGGTATTTTTCCTTTAGTGTTTTCAATAAAAAAAAAAAGGAATAATCTCACCATGTCTGGTTTGGCTTTAATGCACTACTGACCCTCTTAGAATGCAGCTGACTACTCCTATGTTGACTGAACATCTGAAGCAGTTAATAGAACTAGGTCTTCCCCAAAAGTCAGGCCTCCAGACTTACTCTCTAACTTAGAGCTAAGAGCCTCATGGAGTATGCACATAAAAAAGCAATACCTTTGGTCTTGGAAAGTAAATCTGAACTATCTGTTGAGTATGTACAGGTTCTTTTAAAAACACTTTTAAGTCAGGAGGATACTGACATGGGGCAGAAATCTAATTATCATTGAGGAGCATATCATTCATGGGACAGACTCCCACGGGGAAACCCACAGGTTTACTGGATTTTGCATGTCCATTCAAACATGCTGTTGAGCAGAACAGCGCTGGGACACAGAATTGGAGCATCTAATGGTGCTTTCCTTGTTTCGTTCTGGACAGGCCTTCCTGGAGTTATTTCTGAATGTCTCTAGAGTAAGTAATTCTGAAATGACTTTTAATATTTTCTAATCTTGACTTCTTGGTCACACTCAGAACTACTGCAGTGTCTGCTTATTTGGTTCATTGTGGAAAGAATTCACAGGCTTTGTTCATCTCTTAAGTAGCCCTTCTACTCAAAAATCAAAGCAAGAATAATTGAATATGGTGAATCACACAGCCACACGCAATTATTAATTGTCCTTTCTGATGGCATTGAAATATATAAATAAACCACTGAGCAAAGTAACTTGCAAAATTTGAGGTAAAAGTGATGCAGTATTCACTCCATAATCAAAATACACAGTTAAGATGTTCAAGGTCTTTGTATAAAAAACAAAACAAACAAACACACAAAAAACCCTTGTTTTATATCACCGAACATGTAACTTTTCCAGAATATACTCCTAAAATTACATAAAAATAATGGGTTTCAAGAGAAATTACATTCTAATTTTAAAACCTTCTATTTAAGAGGTAAATATCTCATATTTTTGATGGCAACAAGTTTGGAACTAGCCATACTGGTCATGGGGAAGAGGTTTAAAGAAAATGAAATCAGATTTTTGAAATCTGAGTCAAAAAGTAAAGGGATTTTCTATTTGGAAGAAATAATTCAAAACGAATTCCAGGAATCCCAGGTTAATGACATTGCAATTGAAGACTGAAATCCTGTCATTTTAGAGACTCCTGAAACTATCATGATTCCATGGCAGATGCCTTCGCATTGCACAACAGAGGAAGCCTGGCTTCCAGGGATGTTCAACTTGTTTTTTAAAAGTCTTCGGAACACTTGTTATCTTTTGATTTGGAAGATGATACTGCATCTTTACCGAAAGCAAACGTCACAAAAGCAAGCATCCAAAGTGACGAGGAGCAATGGGAAACTTGCAAAGATGATTAAGGAAGGCTGCTAGTCATTGACTGATCTGTGGCAAGAGCACAAAATGGAAAAGCAGTCACAGTAAATGGGTAGCAGAGGAGTAAGACTCACACTGTGCCGGTAGAATGGGTCAACTTTTGTAGGGTATTTGTCAAACTGTAAAGGGATCAAAGCAAAAGCTAGTTACTTCAAGAATCTACATTTTTGTTCACTGTTTCAGCGGAGACAGCCCTAACACAAGCTTCGCTTTCAGTGCACTGTTGTCACAGTCCATAACCTCACTGTCTAGGAAAACATTCTGAGCTCTTGAGTCCCTCTGACAAGAAACCAACAGAAATGGGAAAACAGAGTGAGAACCCCTACAGCACACTGAGGTCTTAACCACATGATGGTGTTTTTTGTCCTGCTCTGTATTTAAAGATGGACTCAAACCAAACATCGAAATCTTAGTTTAGAGGAAATAGGCAATTATTTAGATAAATCAGAGAGGAGTGAGCATTTGGTCTGATTTATCCAGAGAATTCCCTCAATTTTCATCTTCCATTTGACAGAAGTGTGCGTTCAGCTGTCTTCCAAAATGTCTTACACTCAAATACAAAGCAATTCGGGCTCTGTCTTAGAAGTTTTCTTTGGAGCAGAAAAGAGGACACCTTATTTCCTCTCAATTATGTCACCCTCCTGGTGCTGTAACTCTGCCCACTTATATTTAATTTACTTGTGAAACAGCTCACTTAGGCTGTTTGAAAATAATAAACTCTTTCAAAATAATAGGCCCTTAAAAAAACCTAATTGTGGAGACATAGTTCATTCTGAAAAAGAGATACAGGCTTTGCTGTAGGGAAAAATGCCAGTCTCAAGGTTTCAAGTTTAATTGTCTAGAAAACATTAAAAAAATGAAAACTGGGGGAAATACTGAAAACATTAAGTTAACTAAAATGGGGGAGGGAAGAGAAAAGATGAAATAAAGTTTGGTGAAAAGAGCCCCTCTTAAAATCATGGACTTCAAACCTAGTCTCAGAAAGTCTATGGAATTGCCTTAAAATCAAGTATTTCCTTACGTATTAAAAATTTGGGAGGGATACCACTCTAATTCTCACTATTCGAGACAAGGCTTTATAAGGGTATTTAAAATTTCAATATGACACTATTCATTACAGGCCCTAAGCAAAAGAGAACTCCTAACTGGTTCTTGTGGCTTGTGCTAGTAGTTCGCAGCAAGACAAGAGTCTATCACAGCCACTACACCTCTTATCACAGTTGATTCTGCTCCTGCTGGAGGCATTGCTCCTGAACACTTGCTGACAGAGCCCCGTGTCAGACTGGGATACCATCTTAAGAACCACAAGAAATAGAAGGCCTCCAAGGTAGCAGGAGAGGGGAAACCACTGGTAGAGCAGGTGACCCGCAGTGAGGTCCAAGTCTCCTGTCACATCCTTCAGCCCCAGCCATCCCTCTTCCCACCTCCCAGGATTCTGTGAGTCTCCACTAGTTAGTGTTTGGTACACAGCACAGATACTTTTTACGTATCTGGTAGCAGATGCTGTGATGCTCACAAAACCAAAATTATCCTTTAAGAAGTTAATTACCAACACTAGATGTGACTGATTTGAGGGCATCTATAATGAAATTTACCCCCAGTATAAGAACTATTCAGAAAACACTTCCCACATTGGGTCTGAGACACGGCTGCCTAAAGCAGGACAGGTTCCCTTCTCTTTAGACCAAAAGAGGCCCCTGAATGGCTACCGCTCCCCATCCAATCTCCTGTGCCCCAACAGCCCAGCCCAACCCCACCGAGCTGCATAAAAAAAGAGTCGTGCTCTACTTATCCTCACATTTCTGCCTGGGGTACGCACCATGGGAGGTGCTGGCGTCGGCATGATGGCAGTGGGTGGAAGGGCGTGGGGGAACGGCGTGAAGGTGTGCTGGTGCGTGTGCTGGTGCGTGTGCTGGTGTTGGTGCTGGTGCTGGTGGAACTCAGTCCGCAGGTAGGGCGGAGGGCCCAGGGATGCCCCACGGTCAGCACTCTGAGAGGCCAAAAAACGTGTGTTCAGTTCCTGTCGCAGGATGTCTTGCTCTGGAAAAGAAGAAATGGGAGAAGATGACGCGTCTTCCAGTCATAGCTAGTTCCTTCAGAACAAGACATCCGTAGTATGGAGGGTCTAGGAACAGGAGCTGGAGCTCCCAGGGGTGTTGTTGGATCCTTAGATGCAAGGAGACAGACAACCAGAAGAGGATTCTAAGGCCCAGTCACAAAGTCTCCTGGTCTCTTTCCAGCCTTTTGGATTTCGGGGGGGGTGGGGGGG
>PVHY01007925.1:0-64515 GCA_004024945.1 Uropsilus gracilis | reverse complement strand
ACAGAAATCAATATCTTAAGAGAAAATAGATTATCATTAGATACTACTAAACATTCCTAAGCAATCATTTTTAGGGAATCAGGATAATAAAAGTTGGTTACAAGTCACCCAAGGTTATTCCTTGGTTGTAAAGCTTATCTGGTTCTCCCAGTTTTCCTTGCCTCGGGCTCATTCTAGTATCTCAGTGACTCTCCACAGAAAATCTAATTGAAATATAGAATCTGACGGCGGGGCTCCTATATTTTCTTAATAAAGATGCAGTTCATGACTTCAGCACTCCCACATTTGGGGTCCGGAGAGCTACGCCCCCTAGGGGGTCCCCAGAAGATTCTGGTCAGCTCCCAATCTGTTCCTCCTGCGGGGGGGCCGAGAGCTCAACTTGCAAAGATTTATATTACAAGTTTCTCATCTCTGAGATGGGCTCCCACAATCATATATGATTTATTCATATAAAAGTCTGTATTGAGCAAGTATATTGCCAGGAAACACCAGATTCTTTGTTGCCTGCCACAACTGCCACATCCAAACTCAAAGGGCAGTAAATGAATCATAATATGAACTTTGCCAGCAAATCTGAGAACAGTTGTACATTATGAACCAAAGAAACCATTATAACACCTCATCTCTAATTGGCTGTTTTTTAATGACTTAAACAAAGACAGTTATTTATCAATGAGCAGGTTTTCACTACTCATGGTTAACCACTTCTGAGAATTTTAGGATAACTGTTTTCCCACCAGCTTTCTCTGCTAGCATCTGGATTTTCAGCATTTACTCCTGAAAAGGCTCACTCTATAAAAATGTATATACTTTATTACTTAATTAATTTTATATATATTTAACAAATACTTAATTATGTAATTAAATATATTTAGTATATGTACTTAATTGCTCAGTTATTATGTATTTGACTATATATGTACATACTGTTGCTTTCAATTAAATATATTTGTATACTTTTATTTGTAGAATTATTAACTCTTCTAATTAATTGCTTCTAGGTATAATACTTAGAAAAGTATCATCTTATTTTAGAATCACATTTATTCCAAAGAATTTGGCTTATATTTGCTTCTCAGTCAGTCTTATTTAAGGCCACATTGTTCTAGGTTTAATGACAACATTCCTGTATCAGGAACACTTTACTTAACTACTGGTCACCAAATTAAATTCTTAGAATACTGACATTTTGTCTGTCATATTCCAAAGTGTGTCTTGTAACAGATCTAAAGGTAGAAGAACAGACATTGAATTTGGCAACTAACTTTTACTTTTACTGAAATTACAAATAAACCTGTTCATTTTCTTCCTTTTTTTTTCTGCTACCACAAGATATTTTTCACTTGATGTGTTTCTCTTATACATAATAAGTGGACACATTTTTTTCTCAACATATTTTCACTTTTCAAACAGCATGGATTTTCTTTTTTCTCATATCCCAACTGTGATGACTCTGCAAACTTAAGTTCTGCTATTGTTTTTAATCTTTGTTCTTATTTAGCTTCTTCCCCTTTTCTCATATTTCTGACCTGTGCTTATCAAAGGTCTTTAACATTTTTAAAATAAATAAAGTCATCAATGCATATACTGAAATAAGAAACATATCCCCAAAATTTCTTTATTTTCCACTGTAACTACTTTTAATATTTGTATTAAATGGCAAATTTTTCCTCTCAAAAATATATATTTATGGATGAAATACAGATTTTACTTTTACAAGGATTTGAAGTTGTTCTCAACTTGGGATATATTCAGACATATTAAATGAAATGAAATATTAAATAATTCAGACATATGGAAATATTTCAGCACTAGAAAATGTACTATACTGGGCAGTTTTATTGACCTTCAGAAATATTATTTTTTTGATAGACTACATTGACAAGATTTAGTCACTCATTTGGAATGTGATGAAATTAAAACCTTTTTACATGAAATTTACAAAATAAATTAATCATGTGGTAGATAGATTCTGAATAATGTTGCCAATTTCTCCACTCTCTAGATATGTGCAGACCACTAAAGAAGTGGTCTGCTTCCCTCCATGATAATGTCCTGAACTTGCTAACTGTTTTGACACTGTAATAACATTTCAACGAGTTGTCAGTTTCTACTTTTGCACTGTTTTGTGAGAGGAGCGGCTATAGTGTAAAGAAACGAGTTAATCTAGGAAATAATGAGACAGCAAGTAAAGAAGGAAAGACCACATGAGAAGCACTGAGACACCAGAGAAGTGAGTAAAGTTATCTTGATTCTTCCTGCTAGTGCTGCCAAAATTCAAATGTTAAGTGGCACTAGAAACCTGTACTCAGATTGCTTGTGTTGCTAACTCAAGAAATCATCAGAATAATAATGCATTGTTCTTGAGTTTAAAACCACAAAATTTGGGAATTGTGATCCAGAATTAGGTAACTGAAACTAAAAATCGTACCACAAATGGGTTGTCATCATAAAAGAGTTGGTATTTATGACCTGGTAAGAAGTGATGTAGATTGACGAAAAATGCAGAGATTATTAATGGGAACTTGAAATATAGTAAGAAATTTTTATTGAAGCACAGAGAAAGGATATACTTCTGTGATAACATAGAAGATTAAAAAATATCGAAAATATGCTAAAAGAATCTCTGAGTTGTTTTAAATAGATTTTCCAGTCCAGTGTAGAAAATAAAGCGTGGTTTATAAGAGTTACTAGGTTTGCCTAGCATCTACCTGAATATATCTGGATAAATGTTCACAGCTCTCACCAAGCTGGATATAAGTAGTGTCAAGGGGAACTTAAATCAAATTATTAAACACAGATTCATAAGAAAAAAATAAATCATGGGGTTGTTTTAAGCCACCTAGTCTTGGGTTGTTATATAACAACGGGTAACAGATATAGACCACACCTAGTATCCAAAAGTGGGCTTCCAAATACAGACAGAAGGTGGGCACCATCTAAATTATAAACACCACCAAGTATTTCAGCTGCAAAACACCAAAAAACAAGGAACATTAAGTTTACAAAAAGGAAATAAATTTGGGGAAGAGGTGTTGTTAGTTCCCACAGTGATGATATTTAAATGATCCATTCATAAAAATGTTTCCCATTCCTTCATTATGAAGAACTAACTGGTGGAAAAAATTGTTTCAGGCACAGTTCAAACTTCAGAGACATTCTAACTGCCTTTGGGGCAATATGATCCCATTTCCTCAGTTTCTTGTGAAAATCTTTTTGATTGTCTGTATTTGCCTTTGAGAATAGAATAGAGCATTTCATGATATGCACTGCTGGATCTTTCTGTCTCAGGCAAAATATGTGCGAAGGAACTTCTTCCTGTAGTTGTATTCTCTAAATGAGTGTCCTAGATAATGACCATAATTTTCTTCATGATTGCTCTCACTAGAAGGGGAAACCAGAAGTTAAAGTATTTCTTTCATCCACACAAAGTTATAATTTATCCTAAAAACTGATATAAAATCATGTCCCAGATCACATAGTACTGACATTTTCCCATCACATCTTTCTGTATTTTAAGCTTCTAAACAATGTAGCTTAAAGCAAAAACATATTATTCTGGAAAGAAAAAAAATGAGGTAATACTAGCATTTGTCACCAAATACTCTTTTCTGATTGTCAAATTAATGCTCATATATGTATACACGTATATGTATATATATATATATATATATATATACATATATATGAACATTGATTCTGATATATATGGAGAGAGAGAGAAAGAGAAAGAGAGAGAGAGAGGGAGAGAGAGAGAAAAAAGGAAAAGGTAACAGAGTTGAAAACAGAACATTGAATGGAAAGCCCAAATATTCTGCTTACTGTGTTTCTGCTCATGTTTGCACTAATTGAAATGTAAAGTAATTTTGTTGTTTTAGCTTCTGGTTTAAATTCTGTGGAAAATAAATAAGTAAAAATTTTTTTACAATCACATCTCAGAGCTACACTTGGTAGCAAGTTTAGGGCAAAGAATGACAAATAAAGCCCAAGTCATTCTGTTGTTTCCATTTGTATTTGGTTATAAACCTGGTATAGAAAATGTATTTTTTCAAAACACATAATAGATAAAATTCTTAATATGGTATATATTTCCCTTACCCGTAAATGTAAATACCACATTTTGTCAATGTATATTTGGAAAATATAGTATCTATGACAAAGATGCAAAATAATTTTTTATTTACATGCCACTCTGATAAATGGATGGAACTCCTATCAATGCTGTGCTGTATACCTAGTTTGCTAGTTTGGAAGCATGTCATGATTTATTATATCTACAACAGATACAAGAATGGTGACTATGTTAAGAATTTGTCATTTAGGGTCTGTGTGGGAAACGCCAGAATTAGACATCTGAAAAACAGAAGTCTGGAAGTGTAAGAGTAAAAACAAACAAACCAACAAACAAGAAGAAATTTTAATAGGAAATGGCTTGTAAATACTTGCTAATGGGAGATTTTATTATTTTAAAGAATGAAAAACTATTTTACCTAATGATGAATGTGACACAAAATCTGGTGAGAGATGAGTTTTTTTAAGTAAAAAAATTTTAGTTGAATTTGAAGAATAGCATAAATAACATAAACCAACTAAAATTAAGAGTGTTAAACTATAACAACAAATGTGTATTTGTAGTATATAAATCATAAACAGTACACATGGAATGCTATGTCCTTTATCAATATTTGTTCTTTAAATTTAGAAGCTGTAACGAGGGAAGTATTTTTTGCTCTAGGAATATCTTCTTCTGTAGAATTTATCTACATTTTTTCTTAAATCAGATAAAAAGAAAGAGTATAGAATTGCCAAAGAAATTGCAAACAGTATTTGTAGAAACGAGACATTTGTAATAAATGTTGATCAAGAACACAGTTCTAGATGGAAGGAAGAAAGAAAATGGAAGTTAGTGTATGTGATCTTCTTGTTCAACATGGCAATTTTTAGAAAAGAGTAAGGAGATACACACATGCATATGAACTTATTAATTGATGAGTGGCACTGATTGATGAAGAAAGCTAGAAAAATCAAGAAACAAAAATAATGATTAGAACCGAATAAATACAACTGATTAAACTGAATGCGTAAAACATGGCAATGTAAGTCTGAAGAACCAGGAGAATCTTCTGATGGGAGTTGCTGAAAGTATTTTTAAGAACCCTCAAAAGAACTGGTTCAGAGTCTATAAAATTCTGATACAATGACAGTACATCCTTCAAGTTCAACTTTTTCACAGCAAAATGAAACAAAGTTGCTCACAGTATGAATATAAAATTTTTTCTTCCTATCATTCCCTTAAGAGCAATCTACAGAAGCCTTTGAATACTTTTAGTTTATGCAGAGACCTTTTATAATAAATTGTGTTCTTCATGTTAAAAAGAAAACTTCAAAAGGAGGTGTTAACATAATTGAGGTATGATAAGTTTGACAGTAAGTGTCATTATCAGTGTTCCACTGACAGCTTTTTGAAGTTAAAAAAAAAAATTCTTCTTATATAGACACAAAATCTCTTACAGTGTTGAAACAATTTCAGCAAATATATTAATATTCCACAAATGCCCCTTAATTCTGAAGGTTACCCAAGTGAATGGTTTTCATGATGTTTGAGTTTTTAATCTATTGAATAAAGACATGTTCTCTCTGGTATTCGATATAGGGAAAATGCAAAAATACAAGATATGGTGAAAGAAAAGCTATAAAAAGATATTCTTACATTTGCCTTCCATTCACCAAAGAACCACCTTGTACACACAATGGGATGAACAGCCCATTTTAGATACCATTCCTGCAAATAATATGAAAATAGATGGATAAATATGAGGTCAGATATATCTGGTATCCATTATGCAAAGCTTTGAGTAACTTTAGAAGACTAAAAAACTGTTTTTCAATTATTCTCTTTATTCATATCTGCCATAAGAGTATCCTTCAATTAATACACAGTTATCATCTCTATATATAAGATGTCAACTCTCACATCATTTTTTAAATTCTTTTGGATTTATAAAGAAATGACTTGTGTAAAAATCCAATAGAATAACAAACAGCATTAATAACAATTGGGTAAATAGTGATGTGTCAGCTAGTGAATATTAGAAACCAAAACTATGTGATTATTTTTTTTAAAAAAGGAAAAATAAGCGTATAACAGAAGCCATCAAAATGACATTTAAAAAAAATCTGAAAATAGACAAAACCTGTCTTTTAATACAGCATGTATTTCTTTGACATGCTTAGGAAAAGGAGTTAAAATTTATAAGGAAGAAAAAGAAAAGAATCTCATGAAAAAGATTTCACTCAGACATATTTTTTTCTCACAAGTTTTATCTTAAGGCTAGTATCAGTGAAAATTAAATGTTTAATGTATAATTTTAAATAGATGAACTATTATAAATATTTTGCTTAGAGTCTATAGCTCTAACACATCAAAGCAAGTTCTGGAAGTACAAAAATATAGGTTCATCTATTATGAGGCATAAGTTAGTTTGATAAAATGGTTCACTGAGCTGATGAAATCAACCAATCACCTTGGCATTATTTGACACAATTTTAGAATATATAACTGGCCTTTCGGTTTATTAATTTTCACATCATAACAGCTATAGAAATAAGTATTATTGTGGAGCCATTTCTCAAGTGAAAACATTAAAATAAAGTGATTTTATTATTGTATTTCTTCCCTCTTTCCTAAGTCCCCTGCCAGGTCTCATAGTACTAATCAATAAATCTGAGAAAATCATCAATGAATAAGAATAATTCTCTACAATAATTATTTCATCACATTATACCCTCTGTATTTTTAGTGTTTGTATTCAACATTCTTATTTGCATTATTGTAGATTTAGCACATTGCTGTGACTCATGTGTAGATCTAATAAGGAGCAAAAAATAAATAAAAGGTAAACAAATAAGGGAAAAAGTATATAAGATATAGAATAAAGACATGAAGTTTGCTGGCTAGAATTTTGAAAATAGAAAATCCTAGTGATAAATTTGTACATACATATAGCTAAATAAATGCACGAGCAGGTTAAGTATTTTGTCTTAGTTTAGTTAGTTTTAGAAGAAAACACATGAAAGTAAATATTCAGAGATATGATTTGAATTATGACTTCTTACCATCATATGATCTCAGTTAAGGCACTTAGTTTCTGGTTTTCCAGAAAGGTCTGTTTCTATAGAAATTATATGAATCATTATAGATCTGTTTCTCATAATAGTGGTTTCAGAATTTGGAACAATTACTCCATAAAGGGAAACTAGCAAATGTTTTTCAAGACAAGCTCTAGGAGATAACTGCTAAGATCCTGAGAAGTGAATCTTAAACTTTGGAGATGATTTTTTCCAATGGGGAAATTTACCAATCTGGAAAAGATCAGAGAATGAGCACCTAGGATTTTTTTTCTTTTAATGTATTTCCAGTGTTATGAAATACTAAAATTTGAATATAGAGCTACTTAAATTGTGCATTATGATAAATTCAATTTACTTTAAGCTAGGACACCCAGAACTGCAACATAGGGGAAAAGAATAAATCAGAAACTAAATAACTCTAGTAGGGACTGTAATTCATTTCCAAAAGCTTCCAACCCTAAAATGAAAACAATAATCCCTAATTCTTGGTGATCCTAAACATCTGCCCAAAATTAATCTATTAAAGTATATCTGAAGAATATTTTAAATACAAGTTTCTGTCAAAATAAGAGAAAATAGCTAGGTACATGAAAATGTGAGCAAAATCATGCTCAAAACAGAATACAAATTTATCAATTACAGGTATCAGCAGTTATCAAATATATATTAATAATTCACTTATTTTATATATTATACCTATTAAGCCTACTATATCTAAGGAGTGAAAAGACTAGTTGAGAATCTCAGAAACACTAAACATTTAAAAAAAAAGATGGAACACTTTAAAAACCTTGAACTGAAAAACAAGATAACCCAATTTAAAATCATGGGGAAGCTTTAATATGAAATTAAACACTCTGAAAAGTGAATTCTCAATCTGGAAACCAAAACAGAAAAACTACAATGAAACATAAAAAAGTAGTAAAGAAAAATTTAAAAATAGAGACTTAAGTAACAGATAAATATAACAAAAACATATAAGCAAGGATTTCCCTGGGATATGAGGTACTCCAATAACTTTTTTAGAGATTCCTGTTCAAATAAATAATTTTATCCAAAGATTAAAACTTGGCTTCATAATGAATTACTGATAAATATTCTGTGTGGTGGGTAAAGAAGAGGCACCTATGTAATTATTTCCCAAACAGTATACTTGAAGTTGTTTTCTAGCAACCAGGACCATTTTTTCCTATTCAGGCCCAGAATCATCTCTTAATATTTGTTTTTGTAAATATCTGGTTTCTGACTACTTTTCTATCTTCCATTAGAAAAAAAATGTTAGTAACATTTTTTGCCTTAGTTTTTTGGAAACTGCCTTCAAAGAGAATTTGCCTCTGAATTTCTTCAATAGCAATTATTAAAAAAGCTAGTCTAGCATTATTCAGATTGCTATTAATCCAATATGTCTTCCATAATTATATTTCCAATTGTGAAAGTTTGGTTTTGTTCTGCATTGATGATGACCACCAACAGAAGTCTTACCCATAACATGAGGAAAACTGTTAAAAATTTAAGTTCAAGTTTAAATTTACTATTTAGAATTGTTTTGTATTTTAAACCTAGACCAAAATATTAAACTATGTCTTATTATCCACAGGTCATTATCAAGAAACTCCTAAATGTGTTAACTTTCATGTTGATCAGACCCTCATTTCATGCCTTGCTCCCGTGGGGAAGATGAACAAGGAACCTGTGCACAAAGCAAGAAGAGTCACCACATTCACATAGGAATATCTGTTCCTCACCTGGACCCACTTTAACAAAATCTAAGGGAAGTACAATGTCAAATGAGTATCTGTCACAGGAGAGGGTAACAATCAGAAGAACCTTTCAGAATTAACCCAATAGACTTGAAAGCCATCAAAGATAGGAGCAGTCACTTTCAGGGTACTTCTGGTGCATGCCACAGAAACTCAGGAGGAGATGAGTGACTTCTGTGTGTGTACACAGGATGAAGGATGCCTACTCACATTTCATCTGCCCTCAGGTACTGTATCAGCAGTAGCAATTAGAACTATGATAGGTGCAATTAAAGTTCTTATCCACAAACATAAACAGTGGACCACTTGTAGCTCAGAACCCTAATTTTATACCAGGTACAATGAAGGCAAATTATCAAAAGTCTGTCAAGAGAATGGCAGCCCAACAGATAGGCTCATTGCATTAAAGGCATATTTTCACCAACCATCAGGAGCCACACCTTCAGAGAACTGTCCTCCTGAAATTGAGGCCCAGGCATAGATGTCCCTGAACTTCTGGAGCTACTTAGGAAGTGTGATTATAGTGTGGTGGGTTAAAGAGAACCAATGACGGAAGAAACTGTGGTTCATGGAATTCCAAATTCAAGCTTAGAGTATGCTGCTCAGTTCACTCTACCACAGACTGGGATTTAGAAAACTCTTGGGATTGTTGTTGAAACCATGCTTCAAAACATGGTTCTATGATTGCTGGGGGCTAAAGCATAAATTCTACCTACCTTTACCTAAGGACAATATTAAATAAATTATGAGAGAGATGCCAGAAAGAGAATAGAAACAATAAATCTTACAGCAATATTTGAAATATTCTAATTAAGGCAAATAGAAACCATAGAAACATACCATTTTAAATTCACTAAATTAATAAAAATTAAAATGTGTAATAATATCATGTATTAGAGAGGATGTGGGGCAATATGAACTCATGCAGTGAGTCAAGTTTAAAGTTGGTGTAACTATTTACAAAATCTATTTGGCATTGTCCTTTAAATTAGAAAGCTCATTCTACAACTCAGCAATTCTATCCTTTTGTTGTGTGTGTATGTATGTTTGTGTTATGTGTGTTAATATATATTTACATGATTACTAGATACATAAAAATAGCCTTGACATATTATTATATTCATATATCAAGAGACACAGAAATAAGTGTTCACACAATATCAATCAAGTGCCAAGATATTTAATGTACTATTTGAGAATGGATTCATGATTAGCAACTTGAAAATAAGAACAAAAAATGATTTTTAAAAATTATGATAATATATACCCCTAGGAGATTTCGGAGAGGAGAAAGCCAGATATTAGCAATATTTTAATTCTCAATTCATATAATGTATTCATGGGTCCTCATTTTATTACTGTGCTTTTATGATTTCCACATATTCCTTGGCATGTACCAAATTTTATATTAAAATCAATATTTTAGTAAGTAACACTAAATGAATGAAAATACTTTTAGTAAGAATGAATAAAAAGCTTGTGATATGTCCTAAAATCTATTAGACTCTTGATAATTTTGTAGAACATTTAAACCAGTATAAATATAATTGGAATACATTACCTCTTAAGGAAGTATTATGATTCTAGACAATACCTATAAAATATGATAAATCTCATGAGGGATATACACAATACTAATTATATTTTAATTGTGAAAAAATATAATCATTTGTGAAATATGATGTTGAGTCTTATCCTGAAGGAAAATTCAACTTGTAAGAAGCTGAGTCTTTCGATTGAAAAAGAAAACTGATAGTAAAAGTGAAGTCTGTTGACAGTATCATTAAGAGAACATTCTAAGACATTTTAACAAGACAGAGATGACAGTATTATGCAACACACCAAATAGTTACTTGAAGAGGATTTTTAGAAAGTTATCACCTTTTCTTCCAGGTATGTTTCTACTGGAATGGTGGTAATGGGGGCTGAATTCTTAAAGACGCTATAGTTTGAAAAGATTTTCCAGTCACATTAGTAGTTTTAATAGTAATAAATAGAAAATGAGTTTTGGTTTTCTCATAGAGCAATTAGAAAGTTAGACAATCTAGTTTTTTTAAATATATACTAGTTGCCTAAGCGCAGATTTTAATAACAACCAAGAAACCAGTCTGAATAAATTTAAAACACAGTCTGATCATCCTAGTGTCATATAATTATGTCATAAAAATCTGCCTTGGTTTTTCTCAGTATGAGGAATTCCTTGGTTTACTACTATCCCATATCATTTTAGAAAATGATTCCAACCTACAAAATTAGTTTAATTCAAGAAGTCCAATAAAAAAGAAATCTTGAAGTTTGCCTAGAGGCATAAAAGATGAAGTGCCTAGGAAAAGACTAAATGAAAAAAAAATCTTTGCCTGAGATGTCTTAAAATTTTGGCAGAAAAGACAGCAATCAGTTTCCTTTTCAATGGGAATTTTTCAAATATATCGATTCTGTCTTTTCTGATGGTGACATTGCCAAAGTTTTGCAGGATTTCAACAGCAGAAAAAATACACTATCCTGATTATTGGACATACTGGAAATAATAAAATGGTGAACTATTTTTAAAATAAACTATTTTAATGCATTTCTAAAGAACAGTAAATGCATACATGTATATGTGTATGCATATATGCACATATATTGCACAACTATGTTCAGATGTATTCTTTCTATACATATACATTTACAAAACAAGTGATTTTTAATAAACAATAGTTTGGTATTACTTATATAAAAGTCATTGTTGACACTTGAAAAGTTGAACCCAGAAAAGCTGAATTCAGTGTTCAAAATATTACTAAATGTTGAAAAGATATTTTATTTGTCTTTATCAGATAATTAAAACTACACAAATACTTGAAACAGTAGTGGCCAAAATTTAAAAATCACCAATAATATGAATGAAAATAAAAAAAAAAACATTTAAACTTAGCACTTGAGGGTATGTGATATTTGGTTCCATTTTTATGAAATATCTGAAGATAAAGTAAAAAGTTTATGCTGCTAAAAAACAGAAATTGTGGTTACTTCACTGAATACGAACTGGAAATAGTATGGAGTTTTATGCTGTGCAGAAACAATTTGTTCTTTTATTTGGGTGTATTTGTAATTATCTTTGTCCTAATTATATAACTATGTGCTGATATAATTTTAAATTAATAATGATTATATAATCCAGATTATATCCCTAATTATAAATGTGTATATACATAAGTGATTTTTTACAATGTGTTATTAAATATTCTTAATTCATAATGTCCATTGGGAAGACAATGAAAAATAGATAATAATTTCATGAAAATTAAATTTAGTAGCATGGTGTGAATGTTCTCCAAAGAGAACCAATAGACTTATACACACACATACATAATGAAATAAATTTAGTAGCATGACGTGAGTGTTCTCCAAAGAAAGAGAACCAATAGGCTTACACACACACACACACACACACACATACACACACACATGCACACACACATAATGAAATTCATAAATAGGAAAGATGAGCCTTCTAATTCTGCTGTTGGCAAATAGGAGGTCTAAGAAAGCTGGGGTGACATATGAAGATCTGTAAGACAAAGGGTAAATGGTATAGATTCAAGACAAAATCTTAATACCTGAGAACAGATGTGCTGGAGGCAAGAGATATATCCCACCTCATGTATCAAATTGAAAATGAATTCCACCTTCCTTTGTCCTTTTTATTCTATTCAAGTCCTCAACGCATTGAAAAATGTCCACACACATTGAAGAAAGCCATATATATTACTCATATATCCAATTTAAATGCAAGTATTTTCTGAGAACTTCCTCACAGACAACCAGAAATAATGTTTAATCAAATCATCTGACCATGACCCAGTTGACACCAAAAAAATAAACACATTTTCTATTAAAAAAAATGGATACATAGTAGATTCACTTGAAAATCTACCCAAAGGACACAAAAACTAATTCAAAAGGAAGCTTGCACTCCTATATTTATTTCAGCACTATTCATGGCAGCCAAGTTTGGAAACAGCCAAATGCTCGAAAATAGACAAATGGATCAAAAAGTGTGGTATACTTAAAGGATGAAACATTTTCAGTGATCAAAAAAGACAAAATCATGCCATTTATGGCAATATGTCTGGAGTAGGAAGGGATTATGTTAGCTGAGAATAGCCAGAAGGGAAAAGATTAATACAGGGTGGTCTCACTTATATGTGGAATATGGAGAAAGCACACAAACGGTCAAGGAAGTCATAACTACCAAGCTGTCTAGAGAACAGCATACAACAAAAAAGGTGTGTGATGGGGGAGAAAATCTGGGGAGGGACGATCATAATGGAATATGTTGATGGTTTATGGGTGATATGGTGGCATGGAAACTATGTGGACTACAATGATGTAAGAAAAAATCAATCAAAAAAATCAGGCATTTTCATACAACTTAATTGTGAGCACTTAATATGTCATTATACTGTATTTTTAATGTTTCCTTTCTAAGAGTATTTCTTGTTTATAAGGCATATTTATACATATTTAAGATAATATAAATAAAAAATGTAAAAAAGAAAACCTCTATGTCACTTGAAGAATTATACTAAAGATATTTAGGACCATGACAAACTTTAGTGTTTATTCTTTTAAAATCTTTGTTTGTAAAAATCATGAATCAAATGTTTAAGGTACAGTGGCCACCAACGCGTCATTCTTAGGTTACATTCTAATCAGGAGGGAGAAATAGCCACACAGTCATCTAAAAATATAAATAACATTAAAATTATGATGACTTTTATGACAAACAGAAAAATGCTATGAAAAAATACAAAAATGATATTTGACTGGTGAAAATGGATAAATTCCTCTTAAAGAAGAGTAGGAGATGACTATTTTAAAGGGCAGAAAAAGAATGTCAGAGGAAATCACTTTTGACACTTTTGTCTCCTGAGTATCTGTCCACAGAATATAAAAACATCAATTCAAAGATGCATACTACCCAAGTTCATTGCAACTATTTACAAAAGTAAAGATATGGAAATGATTGGCATACCTATGAATGCTACGGAAGATGTGATACACATACATACACACATGCGTACAATTTACTACCATTTACCTACAAATGTAAATGATGCATTCTTATCTTGTGACTAGATAGACTTGATGGTATTATGCTAAGTGAAATAAATCAGAACACAAATATTGCTTAATTTCACACATATATGGAAGATAAAAATCAATGCAAATTAGTACCAAATAAAACAGAAACAAGCTTTTTGATATAAAGAGTAGACTGATGGTTACAGGGGTGGGTCTGAGACTTCATAAATTGAGTGTCATTTTTATATTGGTGCCTAGAAACCAGACTTTTGGCAGTGATCAGTGCTTATAATTCAGTATATAAAGATGCCAAAGTATACTGGTTTACACCTGAAATCTATATAATGATATAAACAATATGACATAAAAAGTCGTGGGGCTTACAAATGGATCCTCTCCTACCAAAACTTCCAGGAAAAGAGAACTGAAATAGTAGCTGTCAAACTATCAAGCATCAAAATTTCCTCTAGGACTTGTTAAAACACACACTGAGGTCTGCCAGAGATTCTTCTGATAAGGATCTTGGAGGATGCTTGAGAACTTTTTTTTCTTTTTCTTCTTTTAATTGTTTTTAAATTTGTATTCTCTGGAGTTCAACCACCACCTCCCCTCCCTGATCACTCCCATTCATCCCACCACCACCCCCCACTCAGAATTGTGTACTTTAGTTTGGTTGTTAACTTGTTTTCACTTTCCTCCTGACTTTTTTTTTCTCCTATGTCCCATATATTATGAAACCATTTGGTTTCTGTCTTTTTCTTTCTGATTTGTTTCTGCTAATATGATTTCTTCTAGATACATCTATATTATCTCAAATTCATCAAATCTGTCATTTTTAATTGATGAGTAATATTCCTTTGTATATATACCACATCTTTTTCATCCAGTCATCTGTTTTGGGACATTTGGGTTGTTTCCATGCCCTTGCCATTATAAATAGTGCTGTAATAAACATCCAAGCACAAGTGTCCCTTTGTATAAGTAATGAGGTCTCCTCTTGGTAGATTTCCAGAAAAGCAATTGCTGGATCAAATGGTAGTTCCATTTTCATTAGTTTGAGGGTCCTCCACATTGCTTTCCACAGTGGCTGGAGCAGTTTCCATCAGCACGGTAAGATTGTTCCTTTCTCTCCACATCCAAGCCAGCACTTGTTGCCTGTTTCTTTGATGAGCACCATTCTTACTGGTGCAAGGTGGTATGTCATTGTGGTTTTGATTTGCATCTCCCTGATTGCAAGTGACATTGAGCATTTTTTCATGTGCCTGTTGGACATTTGTATTTCCTCTTTGGACAAGTGTCTTTTTAGTTTTCCCCATTTTTTGACTGGACTTCTTGTTTTATTTTTGATAAGTTGTGTGAGTTCCTTGTGGATCTTTGTTATCAACCCCTTATTAATTTTGTGGAGGGCAAAATTTTCTCCCATTTAGTTGATTTTCTTTTTGTTTTTTTCTGTTGTCTCTTTTGCTGTATAGAAGCTTTTTAGTTTGATGTAGTCCCAGCTGTTCATGCTTTCCTTAATTATTTTTTGCCAGCTGTAGATTTGTCCAGAAATGGATTTTTGAAGTGAAATTCATGGAGAGCTTTGCCCAAGTTTTCCTCTATGTATTTTATAGTTCCAGGTCTTACATCCAAGTCTTTTATCCATTTTGAGTTGGTTTCTATACACGGTGTGACGGAGTTGTCTTGGTTAATTTTTTTGCATGTGTTGGTCCAGTTTTCCCAGCACCATTTATTGAAGAGTGTGTCCTTTTTCCAGTGTTTTTCACTCCTTTACCAAAGATCAATTGACTATATATGTGTGTTTTTATATCAGGGCACTCAATCCTGATCCATTGGTCTGATTGTCTGTTTTTGTAGCAGTACCAAGCTGTTTTAATTACTAAGCGTTTGTAGTATAATTTGAAATCTGGAATAGTAATACCTCCATTTTCTCTTTTTTGGTCAGGAGACTTTTTTGTATTCAACATCTTTTGCTATTCCATATGAATTTCAGTAATTTTTGTTCTCTTTTTAAAAAATGTCATTGGAATTATTATAGGGATTGCATTGAATTCATCTTTTCTCACAAGTTTCTAGGTGAGAATGATACTACTGTTCTGGAAATCCTACTTAGAAAACTGCTGACCTACACAGACTATTGTGTAGCACTTGCCTTAGTGGGAACCAGGTTACTTAAATCTTTTAAAGTCATGTTATGGAACTGATCCTTCATTCTGAAAATAATGAAGACAATAAAGTATTTTATCAGGATGTTGGTGGGATGCAATGTATGTTTGAAATAATCATTTGATACTGGAATGGTGCATGAATGTCTGCATTAAAATCAGTTATAACTCTATAGTTATACTCCAGATAATGTTTGATAGCCACCTGGTCTCTGGAAAAGTGATGAAGGTAGAGAGAAGCATACATATTAGCAGTAGCAAAGCATTTTGTGATACACTGTATCTTGTTAAGGGTATTAAAGGAAAAAAGGAAAGAGAGGCATCAAGGATGATTCATATATATATATATATATATATATATATGATCCCCTATGGGCCCATCCATGTTATCACAAATGCACCATATTTGTCAGTTTTGATTGCGGAATAAAATTCTGTTGTGTAAATATAACACATCTTTTTCAATCATTCGTCAGTTTGGGGGCATAGGTATTGTTTCAATACCCTGACAATTGTAAATAGTGCTGCAGTAAACACCTGAATACAGGTGTAATTTTGAATTATAGTTTTGGTGTCCTTTGGGTAGATTCTCAGACGTGGGATTGCTGGATTGAATGACAGTTCAATTTTCAGTGGTTTGAGGGTCCTCCATCCACCTTTCCATAGTGGCTACACTAGTTTGCATTCCCACCAGAAGATTAAGTGTATTCCTTTCTCTCCATATTCATGCCAGCATTTGTTGCCTGTTTTTTGGTGTTTTGTTTTGTTTTGTTTTAATGTGCCATACTTACTGGCACAAAATGGTATCTAATTGTGGTTTTGATTTTGATTTACGCTTCCCTAATTATTACTGATATCGTGCATTTTTTCATGTGCCTATCGGTTACTTGAATCATTTAGACTTCTTTTTGGGAGAAGAATCATTTTATCACTGGTCATTTGTATCATTTGTTTTTCCTCTTAGGAAAAGAGTCTTTTTAGTTCTCCTTATTTTTGATTTATTTTTGGCTTTATTTTTGCGAGGTTGTTTGTGGATCTTTGTTTTCAGACCCTTATCACTTGGAGGACAAAAATATTTTCCAATCGACTGACTTTCTTTTTGTTTTGATTATTGTGTCTTTTGCCTTCAAGAACTTTTTAATTTGATGTAGTTCCAGCTGTTTGTTTCCCTTCATTTCAAATATTACACTAACACCAAAACCAAACAAAGATTGCACAAAGAAAGAAAATAATAAACCAGTCTTCTTAATGAAGTCACATACAAAAATTCTAAACAAAAAACGTGGCAAATTGAATTCAACAGTGCATAAAAAGGATTATTCACCATGACCAAGGAGCATTAACCACAGGGACACAGGGATGGTTCAACACCTGAAAATCAATCAACATAATCCATCACATTAACTGGGAGAAAAACAAAAAGCCATATGATCATATCAGTAGATGCAGAAAATCATTTGATAAAATTCAGCACTCATTCTTGATGAAAGCTCTTGAAAAAGTAGGAATTAAAGGAACATATCTCAACATAATGAAAATAATTTATGACAAACCCATAGCAAACATCCTTAATGAGGAAAAAGTGATATTTCAATTAATATATAGAAACAGACAGGGCTGTCCACTCTCTCCACTACTTTCAACATAGTACTAGAAGTTTTAGCTAGGGCAATAAGGCAAGAAAAAGACATAAAATAGGGAAAGAAGAACTAAATTTTTATATTTTATATGAAGAACCTAAAAATCCACAAAATTTTATATTTTATTTTTATGTGAAGATATTTTATATGATATTTTATATGATGAACCAAAAAAAATTCATGAAAAACTAACTGAAATAATAAACCAGTTCAGTAAGGTAGCTGGATGCAAAATGAATACACAAAAATCAATGACCTTCTCATGTGCAAAAAAATAGCCAGGAGAAGAAATCTGAAAAAACAAACAACAACAACAACAAAAAATAAAACCACACTCAATGTTTTCCATTGGACCAATGAAAATTAAATACCTGGGTATAAACCTTATATAAGAAGTGAAAGAGCTATACAAAGAAAACTACAAATCATTGTTAAAAGAAATAGAAGAATTCCCACCAGCAGTATAAGAGCATTCCTTTCTCTCCACATCCACGCCAGCATTTGTTGTTGCCTGTTTTTTTAATGTGGGCCATTCTCACTGGTGTAAGGTGGTATCTCATTGTGGTTTTGATTTGCATTTCCCTTATTGCTAGTGACATTGGACAATTTTTCATGTGTCTGTTGGCCATTTGTATTTCCTCTTTGGTAAAGTGTCATTTTAGTTCTTCTCCCCATTTTTTGATTGGGTTTCTTGTTTTGTTTTTGTTTAATTGTGTAAGTTCTTGTGGATCTTCATTATTAAACCCTTATCACTCTTGTGGAAGGCAAATTTTTTTTCCCATTCTGATGGTCTTCTTTTAGTTTTTTTCTGTTGTCTCTTTTGCTGTGCAAAAGCTTTTTAGCTTGATGTAGTCCCATCTTTTTATGTTTTCCTTCATTTTTTTTTTGCTATCTGTAGATGTTTCTAGAAAGGGATTTCTGAATTGTAATTCATGGAGGGTTTTGCCCAGTTTTCTTCTCTGTATGTTATGGTTTGGGGTCTGATGTTTAAGTCTTTTATCCATTTTGAGTTGGTTTTTGTGCATGGTGTAAGGATGTTGTCTTGGTCCATTTTTTTTTGCAGGTTTTAGTCCAATTTTCCCAGCACCATTTATTTAAGAGACTATCTTTGTTCCAATGTCAATTTTTCCCTCCTTTGTCAAATATTAGTTGACTATACATGTGTGGTTTTATTTCCGGGCACCAATTCTGTTCCATTGGTCTGTTGTCTGTTGTTGTACCAGTACCACGTTTGAATTATTATGGCTTTGTAGTTTAACTTCAAGTCTGGAATAGTTAGGCCTCCATTCTCTCTTTGTTTGGCTGGGAGGTTTTTTGATATTTAAGGTCTTTTGTTATTCCATTGAACTTCTGTAATTGTTTTTTTTTATCTCTTTAAAGAATGTCATTGGAATTTTTATAGGGATTGCATTGAATCTGTAAATTGCTTTGGGAAGGATGGTCATTTTGATTATGTTAATTCTTCCAATCCATGAGCAGGGGATGTCTTTCCATTTCTTTATGTCTTCCTCTATCTCTTTTAGCAGTGTTTTAAAGTTTTCTTTGCATAATTCTTTCACGTGTTTTGTTAGGTTTATTCCCAGGTATTTAATTGTTTTGGGTGCGATGGTGAATGGGATGACTTTTTAAATTTCTTCTTGGCTTTTTCACAGATAGAAAGGCTACTGACTTCTGTGTATTGATTTTGTAACCTGCTACCTTACTGAACTGTTTTATCATTTCAAGAAGTTTTTCTGTAGATTTTTTTGGGTTCTCTACATAAAGAATCATATAATCTGCATATAATGATAGCTTCGGTTTCTCTTTTCCTATTTGTATCCCTTTTATATCTTTCTCTTGCCTTATTGCCCTGGCTAGAACTTCCAGTACAATATTAAAACATAGTGGAGAGAGGTCCAATCACTATGGAAAGTGGTGAGGAGGACCCTCAAACAAATGAAAATGGAACTACCCTTTGACCCAGCAATTGCTCTTGTGGGAATCTATCCAAAGGGGACCTCAGTATGGGTACAAAGGGACACCTGTGCTCGCATGTTTATTGCTGCACTATTTATAATTGCAAGGACATGGAAGCAACCCAAATGTCCAAAAACAGATGAATGGATGAAAAAGATGTGGTATATATACACAATAGAATATTACTCATTAATTAAAAATGACAAATTAGATGAGTTTATGATAACATGGACAGACCTAGAAGAAATCATACTAGCAGAAACAAGTCAAAAAGATAAAGACACACACCAAATGGTTTCACTATTATATGGGACTTGGGAAAGATAAACAAAAAGCTATGAAGAAAAGTCAAAAACAAAACAAACAATCTAACAACCAAATTGAAGTACACAACTCCAGTTGGGGGAGGGGTGGGGCAGAGGGAATGATCAGGGAGGGTGGGGGGGTGAATCCTGGGAATTACAAAGATGTGAAATTTATATTTAAATAAATTATTTGATGTTTAAAAAAATAAAGCTCTCTTCCAATAGACAAAAAAAAAAAGAAAGAAAGAAAGAAAAAAAGATATAGAAGACATAAAAAATGGAAAGAAATTCCCTGTTCATGGATTGGGAAAATTAACATTGTCAAAGTACCATTCTACCAAAAGCAATCTACATTCTTTCCAATTCCAATAAAACCTCCAAGTGACATCCTTTATGAGATAAAGCAAAAATAACAAAATTCATATAGACTAAAAGAAGACAAATATCCAAAATCCTTCTGACCAAAAGAAGAGAAAATGGAGGAATTATAATCCTAGACTTCAAATTATACTACAAATCCATAATAGTTAAAGCAACATGGTACTAGAACAAAAACACACAATCAGACCAATGCAACAGAATTGAGTGCTCAAAAATAAAGTTATACATAAATAGTCAACAAATTTTTTTACAAGGGGCAAAAAACATTTGATGGAACAAGAATAGCCTCTTTAATAATTGGTGCTGAGAAAACTGAACCACTATATGCCAAAAAAATGAACCTAAACAGCTCCCTCACACCATGTATAAAAACCAACTCAAAATGGATAAAAGACTTGGATGGAAGACCTGAAACAATAATTTACTCTTGATCAGGTGAAATGGAAATGTCTTTAAAATGTCCAAATGAAAATAATAAACATGCAGTTTTAGTCTATAAATTCCAAAGACCTGAAAGTTTAGAAACTGAATCACTATATATTAGGAGTCTCCTGTCATTTAGTTGTCACGAAATTGAGTTGACCTAGAATTTTAAATGAAGAAGAAAAAAACTCAAGATTGAACCTGAAGTTATTCCCATGTTCAGGAGTCAGTAAAAATATGATGAGTCAACAAAGAAATGAAGAATCATTGCCAGACACATGGGAGGGATACCAGGAATATGAGATGCCTGAAAATTCAAAGGAAGAGAACTGTCCAGAAAGACAAAGATTTTTCAAAAAAGTTTATTAAGTGATGGAAGAAATGGAGGTATTAACAGAGGAAGAAATTAGGATCATGGGAGAACCACTGACTGATTAATATGAGAAAATACTGGAAAGTTGATAGGACTATCTTGTTCAGTGGGATTTAAGGACAATGGATCTGAGTTGTTTTCAGACTTTCTCTCTCATACACACACACACATACACAGTTATATGTCATTTGCGAAAATCTGAAAGTGTAATTTCTTTGAAACTGTATTTCATTCTGGTTTAAACAAATCATTTTAATAGACTCATCACCCATTTGTATTTCTTTCTCTTTAATTCTTTATGTGAAATGCCTGTTATTGTCCATATTGTATTATTTTTCCTATTAAAATATTCATTTTCCCTATTTTGTTTTTGTGAGAACACACTATATATTAAAGCCCTTTGTTTATTTTCATTTATATTACAAAATAATTTTTTTAACTTTTAATTTGCCATTTATTGTTTACATTGTATGAGTCCTAAAATGTCATTTAATCATGACTATACACCTTATCCTTTACAACTAAGGTACTAAATTAGGAAACACTTTTCCACATCAAATTTATGTATTTAAATATATAATATATAATAATTTTATGTGTATTACACATATATAATAATTGCAATATTTTTTATCTTTTCAATTTTGAATCCCGCTTTTATTTATTCTTCTAAATTGTGATAAAAACTTTAATTATATTTTTCTACTGTAAGATTTAGTTTCCCAGTACTATGTATTTTCAGACTTGAAATGTCTAAAAGATAATGTCAAATGCTGAATTGATTTTATCACTTCGGTTCTGTTCAAGTGAATGTGCCTCTGCTTTTGAAAGATCATACTCAAGAAAACTTGACTCAACTCACAGCCTGCATAGTTTCTTCACAATGCTTTCCCTCTTAGCCCAAATGAGCTACTAAAATTACTTCTCTTATAAAAAAAAAAAGATGTAGCATAGAATATTTTATCTTTCTGATTTAGTTATCCAATAGCTATTCAGAATGTATGCAAGGTACACAAAACCTATTTTGTTTGAGTCTTGGTACTCCAGGTATATTTTTCTTTTCTTTAGAATTCCTTTTTGATATATACATAATACAAAAAAGAGGACATCTTTTTTAGAATGTTTCTTGTTATCAGACAGATAAAGATGCTTTAATTCCAGGGGCACAATGACAAACATACAATTTTTAACATTCATAATTAGAAAGATGCTACACTCACTATTTCCTTTATTCCCCTCTTTAATAGGTATGATATCAAAAATTGCATAGTAAGAATAAATAGATTCTGGCACAAGATTCAAGATTAATGAATGTACATAGAATTGAATAAAAAAACTATTTATTTTGCTCTTCACTTTCTTGATTATATTTATAACTGAACAGATCTTCATTATCAGTTTGTTAGATGCACACATAAACTGTGTATTTTTTGCTTTTTAAATTAGATCTATATGAACATTTTTCTCAATCAAAATTGTATCTTAAGGATGTAACTTATGATTTTATGTCATTTTTAATGACCACATAATGTCCTATAATATTGAAAGTAGCTAAACCTATTAGGAAATATTGATGAGTTTTCAATCTTATGTATGTTTTCTTTTTGTTGTACTGTTACAACAGATATCTACATATGCTGTACCCTCTTCCTGACTGGTCCCTCTTTAAGTGTGCTTTTGCCCTCAGGATTCCATTACAGAGTAGTGATATTCACCATGCAAGAGTCTTATGAAAACATAGATTTCTCAGTTATTCTCAATAAAACCAGATTAACAGCTCAAGCAATCTTTGAAGTCCCTTACCTCTCTAATCTCATCCCCCCCCTTAATTTCTCCTTGCTCTGCTTATTTGTTGTTCTTAAAGGTCATTGAAACCATAATCATGTTCCAGTATTCACATATTTACCTAGTATGTAGAGTTCTGGAATGCTCAGTCATTCCATGGTTACATGACCCTTCTGGAATTTTTTCTCAAGTGACATTGCAATGAAACCTTACTATACAACTATCTCAGGTTGCAGTACATGTTCCCATCCATCTCTAATCTCAACCCTTATAGCATTAATTTTCTTGGTACTTATTACAATATAACTTGTATGTATTATGCATTCTCTATTCATCTTGCATTTCTTTTTTAACTCAAGCTGGGACAAACATTTGTGTCTTCACCTCCGTCTTTCAATTTTTCCATATCTCTTTTGTACTCATATCGTTTACATGCACCTAGTATAGTCTTCACTTGATAAATATTTAATGGATCCTGTTTATATATGGGAATTTGTATCAAAATAAAATTTTAGGGGTGAAATTAGTGATAGGTAGCATATGGGCATTTTAAATTTTGATTTTCCTCCAATGCAGTATCAATGACATTTATATCAATAGTTGAGTCTCTAAGTCTTCAAATTCTTGACAATAATGGTTATTATCAGTTATTTTACTGTTTCCATTTATAAAGTTAAGTGGCGTCCATTGTTAAAATAATTTTGATTACTTGTGAGGAAAATATTTTCATATATAAATATAAAACTCAATCTTCATATTACAAATTACTTATTTGTTGCCATTTTAAAATAAATTGTACTCCATTCAGCTTAATAGAGCTGTTTATACATCTTTGGGTATAACTCCTTGGGTTGGTATAGCTTATAAATATTTTTTGCCATGGTAGCATATAAGTTTAAGTCTTATTATGTTTTTTTATTATAGATTATTTTTCTCTTCATTCATATTCTTTTTCTTAATGGATTCCATTTTGTTTCTTCCTTCGGAAAGTACCTTCCCCCACTTTTACTGATTTATTTTTTATAATGCCTTCATACTTTTGTGTTTCAGTTCTTATATATTTGCCTAAACTTTATTGTTTTGGTTTCTTTCTTTTTTTTTTTTTTTTTTTTTTTTTTTTTTTTTTTTTTTTTTTTTTTTTTTTTTTTTTTTTTTTTTTTTTTTTTTTTTTTTTTTTTTTTTTTTTTTTTTTTTTTTTTTTTTTTTTTTTTTTTTTTGAGGGGGGTGTATAACTGATCAGCTAATTTCTTTGTTAAAATAGTAATTGAAAGATTTTCTCAAAATTATATCTTTTTCTCTCTGTATACTTAAAGGATATTAGTTCCTAGGATTTTCACAACAATAGTAAAATTCTGTTCAACATGTGTGACTATTGCAAGGTATTTATATTATATGTATATCCAATTTTATATAAAATTCAAAGAATTTTATTAAAATATATTTTTCTTGCTTGATCTCATACTTTGGTAAGCTACACAGACCTTCCAGAACCACACTGATCATTTGTACTTTGATTTTCACTATGCCTTTCTTTATTTAATAGGCCTGGAATATTGATTAACATTTACAGATTCAATTTCAAGCACTTGCCAGAGGTTAGGGAAACCCCAGAGTAAGCTGTTTGTGCCAGTCAAATTTTAAGGTGTAATGAAATTCCCCACCGTGCCTGTCAACTTATCCACTACACAGTTCATTTCCCACATGGTCTCTGGTGTTGAAGGAAGCCATTTCCACTTCAAATATTTCAGAGACAATAGGGAAAAATGATATGGCACTAATATTGTGTTCTTTACCCTGCTGCGGAGAATTGAATAGATTCCATTATACAGTAGTGTTTTTTTGAAAGGAAAACTTTATCTGACTGGAAGAGTTTGTGGGCACTCAGACCACAGCCATAGTACTTCAGGTGGACTGTGGCATTTGACTAGTGTTTGTTTTTCTCCTCATTTCCTAGTTTCAGGCACTGGGGATTCACAATTGACTGAGTACAAAAGTCATGAACATTTGCTTCAATTTGTTGATCCTATATACTTACTGACCCAGTCAGGTGGGGGATTGAGCTCCAGTTCCTTCTTTCTAATCAATTGTTTTATAATTCCCCCTTGACATTTTTAAAGATTCCAGTTAAAAGACCTCAGAAACAAATACCAGACTTTATTCAGGCATTCTTAAGATCTCTCTAATTTCACTGGTTTGAAAACTACTAGTTGATTTTCTTTTTTTCTCAAGAAATTGTGCAATTTAGAATCTCATATTATTTAGAGATAGAGAATGCACTTTCGCTAAATGATATAAAGCTTCATGTGATTAACTTGTATGGCCATTATAGAAATCCAGAGTAAACTATTTAAGGTGTCCTAAGTGTCTATGTGGGATAGCCATAAATAAACAGAAAATTTACATAAGAAGAAACTAATGACATATATTTTGCAATTGAATAAGTTATTTATCTAAGAGGGGAAAGGTATTACAAAATAACTTATCAAAATAAATTGGGTTTGCTTTATTAGAAATAGTCTAGGAAAGACTTCTTACATCATTATGGTGATTCAGGGGACTCAATTAGCTTAAAAATGTGTGTATTTGTGTTAATATGTTTATGTGAGGGTCACATCTCTTTCCTTAAAGAAAAGCATGAAAAGATCTAGCTTTCCTATATTTCCTCTTTTATTCACAACCATTAAGCAAATTCACATACTCTACAAGAATACTCAAGTATTTACATTTATTGGTTATTTTGGCTTCCTTGGAATTAGAGACTGAACTGGACTCTTAAAATTTGAGTGACCTATGGGCTTCCAAGCTAAACAGAGGTCTCTGTGTCTGTCTTGGCTCCAATGATTGAGGTCTAGAGATTCAACTAGTAGTAACCCAAGAAATTCAGAGAAATTGGGATAGACCTTCTAAAGATGCAATACTGTGGAAATGCAATTCAACAAAAATATTTGCCTGAAGTGTCATGAGCTAATTGTCTTTAGCATTTATAAACTAACCTAGGCTCAGCTCTGATTAAAGTACGAATGTAGGAAATATGAAAATATGAATGTTGGAAAGAATACAAACTTTCAACACAAGTCAAAGGCAGGCAAACAGAGTTTGGAGACATAGGAGGCAAATAGGTACAAAGTGATATTCTATTGGAATGTATGTTGCTTAGTTTTAGAAGAAAAGAATCTTATTGCTCTGATGCCTACCACCTATATTTGTCAGCCTCTTCTGCTACTCCATTCCCTCCCAAAAAAAGTTATACTGCTTTAATTTGGGCAATAATTTATGAGGGTATTCAGTGCCTTGCTTGTGGCAAAAAAAAAAAAATACCCAGTACTCCAAATAATATTTGATTATTTAAAAATATTTAATTTTCCTTCATAAGTAAGCAAAAAAGCATTCCTCAGCATCAAATCTTAAGATCTAATCTGTGAAAATAGACTTCTAGTATCAACACACTCCTACCAGTCCACCCTACACCCCCCAAAAATAATGCAACTGAATATGAGGCATTCAAGTGGTGAAGAGTAGGAGTGAAAACAGTAGGGAGGGTAGCACAAGTGAATATGGTTATTGACTGTGAATACTTTGGTGGTTTGAAAAACTATAATGACCTTATCTGTGGGGAAAAATGATATGTTGCCCCAAATTAAACCTCACTAAGAAAAGAAGATGGAACACTTAAATAAGCAGGATTGCAAATGAAAGAGGAGTAATTACAACAGATAGATCAGAAATCCAAAGGATAATCAGAGATTACTATGAACACCTACATGCAAACAAATTCAACAACCTGGATGAGATGGACAGATACTTGGAAAGATACAACCACCCAAAACTAAACAAAGAAGAAGTACAGAACTAAATAAATAAATAAATAAATAAATAAATAAATAAATAAATAAATAAATAAATAAATAAATAAATAAATAAATAAATAAATAAATAAATAAATAAATAAATAAATAAAAAACAATCACAAGCAGTGAAATTGAAGAAGTCATCAAAACTCTACCTAAAAACAAAAACCCAGGACCCCAGGACCAGATGGCTTCACAAACGATATCTACTAGACATTCAAAAAGGAAATAACACCTGCACTACTAAAGCTTTTCCAAAAAATTGAGAAAGGAAAACTGCCAAGCACATTCTACGAAGCAAATATCACAATCATACCAAAACCAAATAAAGACAGCATGAGGAAAGAAAACTATAGACCAATTTCCCTAATGAACGCAGACAGAAACATTTTAAATAAGATACTGACAAATCAAATCCAACAATGTTTAAAAAGCATTATTCACCATGACCAAGTGGGGTTTATCCCAGGGACACAGGGATGATTCAACATTCAAAAATCAATTAATATAATCCACAATATTAACAAGGAGAAAACCAAAAAACATATGATCATATCAATAAATGAAGAGGAAGCATTTGATAAAATTCAACACCCATTTATGATAAAAGCTTTTGAAAATGTGGGGATAAAAGGAACATACCTCAACATAATAAAAGTCATTTATGAAAAACCTACAGCAAATGGGGAAAAACTAAATGGGGAAAATGGGGAAATGGGGAAAAACTAAAATCATTCCAATTAATATCTGGAACCAGGCAAGGATGCCCACAATCTCCACGACTTTTTAACATTGTACTGGAAGTTCTAGCAAGGGCAATAAGACAATAAAAAGACATAAAAGGAGTACAAATAGGGAAAGAAGAACTGAATTTTCATTACATGCAGATGATATAATTCTTTATGTACAGAATCCAAAAATATCCACAGAAAAACTTCTTGAAACAATAAGCAAGTAAAGTAGCCAGTTAAAAAATCAACACACAGAAGACAGTAGCTTTCCTATACACAAAAAGTCAAGCAGAAGAAGGAAAAAAAATCCCATTACCATTGCACCAAAAAAAAAAAAAAAATCCGGAAACCTGTAGATTAAACCTAACAAAACACATGAAAATCTATAGAACACTTCAAAACACTGTGAAAAGAGATAGAAGACATAAAGAAATGGAAAAATATTCCCTGCTCATGGATTGGAAGAATTAACATCATCAAAATGGCCATCCTACCAACAATAATCTAGAGATTCAATGCAATCCCTATAAAAATTCTAACGACATACTTCAAAGAGATAGAACAAAAATTACCGAAATTCATACGGAATAACTAAAGACCTCTATTATTGAAATACCTCCTGACCAGAAAAAGAAAAAATGGAGGTGTTACTATTCCAGACTTCAAGCTATACTACAAGGCTTTAGTAATTAAAACAGCTTGGTATTGGTACAAAAACAGACAATCAGAATAATGGAACAAAACTGAATCCCCTGAAATAAACCCACACACATATATATAGTCAACTAATCTTTGACAAAGGAATAAAAACCTTACATTGGAACAAGGACAGCCTCTTCAATAAATGGTGTTGGAAAAACAGGACCAAGACATGCAAAAAAAAAAAAAAAAAAAAAAAAAAAAAAAAAAAAAAAAAAAAAAAAAAAAAAAAAAAAAAAAAAAAAAGAACCAAGATGCCTTCCTCATACCATGTACAGAAACTAACTCAAAATGGAGAAAAACTGTGAACATAAGACCCGAAACTATAAAATACATAGAGGAAAACCTGGGCAAAATCTTTCATGAGTTGCAATTCAGAAATCCATTTTGGACACATCTATAGCTGGCAAAAAATGAAGGAAAACATAAACAGCTGGGACTACATCAAAAAGCTTCTGTACAGCAAAAGAGACAACAGAAAAAAAAATCCCAACAGAGTGGGAAAAAAATTTTGCTCTCCGTACAAGTGATAAAGGTCTGATAACACAGATATACAAAGAACTCACACAACCCAACAAAAATAAAACAAAACAAAAACAGTTAAAAAATGGGGAGAAGATCTAAAAAGACACTTCCCTGAAGAGAAAATACAAATGTCCAACAGGCACATGAAAAACTGCTCAACATCACTAGCAATTAGGGAAATGCAAATCAAAACAACAATGAGATACCACCTTACAACAATAAGAATGACCCACATCCAAAAAACAGACAAGTGCTGGCATCGATGTGGAGAAAAAGGAACACTTTTACACTGCTGGTGGAATGTAAACTGGTCTAACCGTTATGGAAAGCAGTGTGGAGAACTCTCATACTAATGAAAATGGAGCTACCATTTGACCCAGCAATCACTCTTCTGGGAATCTACCAAAGGAGACCTCAATGTGGGTACAAAGGGACACTAATATTTATAATTGCAAGGACATTGAAACAACCCAAATACCTGAAGACAGATGACTGGATGAAAAAGATGTGGTATACATACACAATGGAATATTACACATCAATTAAAAATGACAAATTTGACAATTTTTTGGTAACATGCATGTACCTAGAAGAAATCATATTGGCAGAAACAAGTCAAAAGGAAAAAGACAAAAACCAAATGGTATCACTAATAAATGGACAACCAAACTAAAGTACACGACTGAGGGGGGGTTCCAGCTGGAGCAGCCAGAGAAGGGAGGTGGTGGGTGACCCCCAGGGATCACAATGATGTGAAATATATACAAATAAATTATTTAAATAAAAATTTTTAAAAAGAAAAGAAGTAATATAGTGCCCAAAATTTGAATAAAATATAAAACATTTTATAAAGATATTAATATCTTTTGCTTTTCCCACATGCAAAACGGGGAAAATAAATTCCTATCACTCAATAGAAAAAGATTAACACAGTGAAAAAAAAATAAGAAAGAGTGATCAAGAATTTTCAAGGTACTCATCTACTGGTAGAATTTCTCCTATTTGGTATGTGAACTTATCCTAAAATATAGTCAATATAATTTTAAGTATTTTTATATTATTAGAGCCCAAGTCACCCCTGAATACTGCTATGCTTTGGGTATGAATTCTAACTACTTTTGCTGTAGGCAAAATTTTTAAATAAGCTACAGTTGGACAATTGGGCACAGGTATATAAAACATATATATGAAAATTGGCAGTGTCAAATGTATGTAGCCAAAAGTACAATAATATATAAGAGGTAGGGTGTCGCCTGTCATTTATTTATTTATTTATCTATCTATCTATTCATTCATTCATTCATTCATTCATTTTTACTTTGAGGTTTGTTTTTGTTATAATCTAGTTTCAGAATAAATGGTCTCCCATACTTCATGGAGTGGTAGTAGTGTTAGGGATGAAATTAGGCAATTGCAAGACTTGGAAAAGCTGTGAAGTCAATTAGAAGGCCGTTCCTCCTCTTTTTTTCTGGGAAGGACTGGGTGGATGTATGACCTATCTCTTTCCCCTCCTAGGACCATTCCCCTCCTAGGACTATGTGTGAATGTGTCTCTGTGCAACTCATGCTTCTTCGGCAGATGTACATGTCCATAGAGCAGGAGGGAAGTCCATATGGTGACATGTGACCTGGACAAGATTGTCCAGTTCCTTAACTCACAAGACAAAGCAGGGAGGCAGAGTATAGATAATAAGAATGTTAGCCTGTATCACCCCCCCCCCAGACAAAGGGGGGGGAATGTGGAATGTAGCTGATAAGAGTGCTAGCCAGTGTAGCACCCTCAAATGCCCCATGCCCCTTTGCCAAGCTCTGCCAAGTAGACCTTACAGCTCTAGGGAAACAACATTGTTTCTTCGTGGGGTCAATTGACTGTAAATCAACCAAGGGGTGCACAGTGAAACATTCCTTAAGACCCTGAAACTGTGTAAAAAAATGGACACTGGGTAATGGGATGGTTACAACCTCTATATTCTGAAGGGACTGCTGTTACAGTACCAGTTTACAGGTGGACCCTGCCTTAAACTAGTTAAATAAAGCCTTCTTTTGCGTTTGCATCAAGTGTGAATGGAATGTTCTTAGCCTCTATCCTGGGGGACTTAACAGTAGCAGCAGTAATGATTGTGCCAGGGGAAACTAGATTTCAAAATATATAATCTTCTATATATATGTAGTCACTACTATTCCTGTGGCCCAGGGCAATTATCTTTCCCCCTCTACATCTAAGTTTCTTCATGCCCATAATCATCAAAAGATAGAAATAGACAAAGGTCATATTCTGAGAATCAGAGAAAATAAAAATGCCACTGGAGATGCTATTAGAGGGGAAAAAGGATTATCTTTAAACTTTATCAGTATTGCAGTACAGGAAAGTTTACAATTTTGAAACCATCACTCTAACTGTGAGACATAAATAAACAGATAAGGAATATTTCCTAGTTTGTCAGTCATGTGTGTTTTTTAATTGTTGTTTATGTGAAAATTCATGCTAAGTAATAAAAACAGCTCTTCAAAGAGGTATTGTGTAGCTCCTTTCAATCAGATTTATATTTATTAATGCAAACCAGATCTTTATTGTAATTTTGTTAACAAAGTCTAAAAAATGACTGTCCACTGCTCATAAGCCAAACTGAATAGACAAAAGTTGGTGGAAAGTGATCGGTTTAATCAGGAACCAAAAACTTGAGGACATAATAGCTTATTTATAAAAGGCCATCTTCCTGATCACAGAGAGCAGGGGCTTAATTGGAGATGTACTAAGAAAGAAGAGGCTAACATGTCTTCATTGGAAGAATTTCAGAGAAGTAGGCAAGATTTTCTAGGAACTGCCTTTGTGTCTTTTAGTTCCATGGTAAAATAAATGTGGGTAACTACGGGTTAATGAAACAAAAACTTAATGTTATAGTAATTTCTCAGAGCTTTCACTATGCCAGATTCCCAAGAAAGGGAATAACATGAAGCATTCCAACTTCATTTAATTGTGAAATCTTGTTCCCCACAAAATATCTATTGGTATAAGAAGACAATTTTGTTTTAGAGAACAAGGTTTAGAAATTTTTAAAAGGTTTCTGTCAAAGCAGCTGTTTGATTTGACCTGTATTTTCTAGGAAATGAGAAGTTAAAACATATAAGGCCCTAGATGAAAACTAGGACAAGTTTTGTGTTGTATAGTTTCTTTTGTTCTATTCTTATCTGTGTTTCTCTTTATTTTTATATTTTTGGGAGGGGGTATTAAGTTATTTTTATTTGTTTAAACTCTTTTATGTGCCTCATAGCCTATGACCATATATATATATATATGTGTGTGTGTGTGTGTGTTTTATTTTTATATTTATATTTTGCATTTTTATATTTTAATATATATTTATACTTTATATTTTTATAATTTTTATACACACTACAGAATAGCCTTTACATAGACTTAGTCTTGTGCTGGGTGACCCTTTCCACTTTACTTCAATAAATATAGCTTAAGGGTTTAAGGAAAATTTCACCATGTTAATCTCTTCTGTGCAGGAGAAAAAGGAAAAACATGACACTAACAAGAACAAATATCGTTATAATAAAATTCTATAAATATCTGTTTCTCTAAAGAGGCTAAAATAAATTCCTTTACTTTAATAAGTATCTCTTCTATCAAACAAGTGTCTGTTTGTGTACCCATGGGAGTTCCTCTGCATTTTATGAAAAGTTGGCCATAATCATGTAGAGGAACGTGCTTTCTGTCAGTCAACCAAGTTGTGTTGTACTGTGCAGCCCTGGCCTGGATTAGGCTGAAATGATCAGTTATAGGGGGACTGGTAAGTATGTGATCCTCTCTGCATCATACATTAAAATATATATGTGGGTCTTTTATTTTTCTGTAATTCTAGAGTGGTTTAATCACATAATCAGTTCTATGTCTGACATGACCCAAATATGTGAACTCTCTCTAGGTGCTTGATACAAGTCATTTAGGAACAAGTAATGCAAATGATATGAAGGTTTAAGAGATCTCAAATCATATTGGCATCATCATAGAGGCAGACAGCACCTGGGTTCTACAAATCTTGCCAGAGATGGGCAAGGGCCCAATGCTGACTGTCAGAGGTCAAGCAGACATCTGGACTAACAGTCTAGTGTGGGTCTTAAATATTATCTTCTTTGTTAATTTGATAATTATCAGCTGTGCTTATTCTTATGTGGTAGCCAACCTAACCATCACAATTTAATTTCTCCAAGTCTGAGGGTTACTTAAACCTGACAAATCATCAAACATTAGATTCAGGAGAAAATGGGGTGGGGGAGGAAGTGACCAATTCCGGAGATAGTTTGAACCAAGTGATGGAGGGAAATCAACTCATTATTCTGCATACTGAGGGAAATAGAGTTTTACTAATGCCCAACTCATTTTTATTGGACAAAAAAGCTATTTTTATTTTTGCTTAAAGGCACAATCATTTTTCAAACCAATAAATGGAAGGTAGCATTGATTCTAATTTTTTTATAAAATAAACAATGCTAGCGCAATTAGCTCTTAGTTTAAGTAGGGCAAACTGCTGTTCTTAGTTATGCAGAAGACAGAAACACAATAATCATGTACTATATACATAATAAATCTAGGATATTAAACACACAAAATCTTCATCATATCTCATCAGTGATGCTATGTATATGTCAGCATCAGTACAACCCCTGAAGGATAAGTAAGCTGTGTGAAACTAGGGACTCTGAGATGAGTTGGGTAAGAGAATGTCTCAAAAGCAATATCATCAGATAAGATAGTGGAAGCTGAGGCGCTGGGGAGTGGTAATGATGTGAACAAAGTGCACTGACCCATTATGATACACATGTAATTAGTTTCTCTACCATTTATGGACATGCATTTCCTCAGTTATTTTAACTTTTTAAAATATTTTTTTATTTTTTATTTTAAAAAATATTTTCACTCTTTTGGAAATTCCTTTACATGTAAATTATATCTCCATATTTTATTTCCCATGCCACTCATTTTTCTTTGTATTCATTTCCTATGAGCTCTGTGTATTTTAAAAGTTTGTCGCATACATCAGTAATCATTGCTTCTAGCTTTTGTAAGGGCACCCTCCTAATCTTTCACAATCATGCTTGTCTTCCAGATTTCAAATATTTTTTACTTTAAGAAATTGAAGTAGACACATTTATGCCTTTTCTCAAGTTTCTTCTGAACTCATCTCTGAATTAATTTGTGATTGCTGCTATATTACATAGGTCTCTTTCAGTGAATTGAATTTCTCTTGTTTATCAGAGTGATTCCTTCTTTTAAACCACTCTTTTTCCACATAGTGGGAAAAAAAACTGGGCTACTTTATATCCAATATGGACATTTCTCAGAAAAAAATGAATATTCTTTTGTTTTCAGTCTCTGTGCCAAGTGTCTTCATGTGATCCTGAGGGACATCCCACAGATCTTCCCTATGCTATTGCTACTCACTTGAAATCATGCCAGTGTTAAGATTTCAGTCTATGATCTGTAATTGAAGAAAATCTGGCCAGTCTCTCCAACATTTCATTTTTGTAGAGATTATCTCCTTTTTGATATTTCCTTCTTCTTCCCAAAGTAGCAGTGTTCATACAGTCTTGGGATTTTACCTATGTCACCTCTACTTATCTGCAATTGACTATGATTCTGTACTGTAGTCCTATTTGTACCCTATCTAGTATGCACTTTAACCCATCACTTGTTTTAATCATCTTTCTTTCTGAATTCCAACTTCTCTTCTGGGATTACCATTTGGCAAGATGCTTGGGGGATTAGTAGGGACAGGCTAACTGCTGACAAGAAATATTTCCTCTCTTGAAATCAATGGCAATTTATTCATCCCCTACCCCTTTTTATCTGATCTCCCTGTTATGCTCTCTGAATGTTCATGTATCTACAAAATTTACATATGGAAACACTAACTCACATGTGATGATGTATTCATGTAGAATCTTTCTAACTAGTTTGAAATGAGATCATGAGTGGCTCCCTCATGATGGGATTAGTGTTTATATATGAAGAGACAAAGTACTCTCTCTCCTTCCCCTCAAACTAATAGCCTTCAAAGTTATGAGAAAGTTATTTATTTTATAAGCTCAACATTTGATATTTTCCCATGACTATTGAGACTAAGACATGCTCCTTCTCTGTATTTTTTTCATTCACTTAATAAATGTTTGTTGACCTTCAAGTTTAATCTAAGTCCTGTAGGGAAATATTAAATAACACATGTTACATGGTGGTAAGTACAGTCGAAAAGTACAGCAAAATCCTGAAGGATATGGAAATTTTGAGAGGGGAGTTGTAATTTTATACTATTCCAAGTATGTTAGGTTGACAAAGTAGCCTTTGTATGGAGAAATGAAAGAGGGAAGGAATAATGTGGTCATTGTTCCTGGGAATAATGAAGTCATATCCGTGGAAAAAGTGCTTTCTTGAAAGAAGGGGCAGCAAGTTCAAAGAGCTGACATAGGAACATACCTGAAACAGCAGGGAGAACTATGGAGATGAGAATGAGAAGGAATAAATTATTCAGGACCCAACCAAATTTCCCAGAATCACAGTAATGGTATACTATTACTAAGTTCATTACTACTGCTTCGGGAATAAGTTCCAAATTCTTTAATATGAAACTATAAGTGTCTTCCAAACTGGACTTTACAATATGTTTAGTCTCACTTCTTTACTCTGTTAAATTCTCTATTCTGGTTATATTCACCACTTTTTTAGAGAAGTTAATATAACTTCCTAACTTTTGGTGATATATGTATAACTTTCTATACCTAAAAAAAAAAAAAAAACTCAATTCATCCTGATAGGTTCAACTCAAATGGTATCATCTACTTGATACCTTCTTCTAATGGTCCTGAGTAGATTTCATCATTTATACCCCTGTTCTTAACAGTTCGACTTCATATGCAATAAGACTTCTATTTAGGACCAAGCCTAATGCTTTTAATTTATTCATCTTGTTGGTAATTAAGGAAAAACTAACTCAGAACTGATTATATCTGTAATAATTCTAAAAGAAACTAGGAAATGTTTGCACCAGTTTAAATATTTATTTCCATAAGCAAAAATATCTAACCTTTGTCTCAGGGTTATTTTCATTATTACAATGTTGTGTTCCCACAGACAGCTTCTGAGATATAAAATTTAACTGTAAGTTTCTGATTTTGGTGGCTAAGATAATTCACATTGAATTCAAGACTGAAAATACCTAAATTCCCACTATAAAAAGACAATGATTACCAATTGTTTCCTAAAGCCCAAATTTAAAAATCCCTACAAAAGCAAACCACTTAAAATTCTCAAACCTCTTTTTGTTTAAGTTTTTTTTTAAGAAAAGAATATTTAGGATTTAGCATTTGAATAACTATGGGTAACTTCAAAGTAGTGTTAATTCTCAACTGCCAGGTAACCAAGGATGTCAATAGTTTAGATAAACTGAAAATTATTGGCAACTCTGTAAAGTACTTTAGATATTGGAGGAAACACCTGATTTTCTTCTAGAAGGTGTTTCCAAAAGAATTCCAGCTGTCCACCTTTCTCACTTCTGTTGTATCATATTCATCAAGAGTGGTGAGTTGGTTGTATACTATTTCATGCCCATGACAATTCCATCATTGGAGGATTTGGCAGTAAGAATAGCAAAACCTAGATCAATAAAATTGAAAAATAATGTTTGATGTCAAATAATCTACTTCTAAACATCTGTCTTTCCTATGTGAAGACCCATCTCAGAAGCTTAGACTAAAATACATAGAATTTTTTTCTCTATATATAAGTTAGTTTTCCAATTGGTGATGGCCATTAGACTTCTTTCTGTACAAATTGAGTGTGTATGTCACAAATGATCTATTCTATACTATTCCATGAATCTAGTTCAGACTTTACAAATACAACCATAGAACAACATTTGCCTTTTAAAAATGACATAGTTTTAATGATATCTGTCACAAATAGTCAAGTGCAAAAGGAAAATGAAGCTACAAGGGAGACAGCAATACTATATCCCTCTGGTTCTTCTGCAGCCTTTTCTTCCAGTTCTCATTCAATACAAACACATTTCTCACAGACACAATTTGCCACATACTGAATGACTGAGAGATATCTCTAAAATATGTTTGAAAGTCAACACTAATAGAAAGATAAGTGTAGGCTCAGATTTTTACTCAGAAAGACATTAGTCTTCTTTCATAGCAAAATTTCACAGAGCATATTTGTAAACAATGGAAACCTTTTTTCCAGCAATCCAAACAAATTCAAATTGTTTGGTATCAAATACATGTTAAGAATGGTGCAAGTCATATACAAATAAAGGTCATATAATAATAATCTAGACATTACTATTAATCTAAAACTGAACTTTGCAGGGGTAAAACTTATTGAAAATATTAAAAGAAAGCAACTGTAAGATTCTTCAATGAAAGGAACTAGAAATCAGGCAAACTGGTCATAGTGTTTGTCAAACTTATTAATCATTTTGGGATTTAGTTTCCTAAAAAAGAGATATTTGAGCTAGACATTTCCTATGAGTTTCTGAGTTGTGAAACTTTATTTTTTTAAATAAGTCACATGGAGATAATTACTATATGTGTGATAATCATCTTTGTCAAAGATATTAACATCATCTGGAGATAGTAGCACATGCACATTCCTGGCCCCTACCCTGGGCCCTCAGACTCAGGTATCATGCAGAGTGGCATAGTGCTGTGAATTGTAGCAGCTTTCCAGTTAATTCTGGTACCTGTTCCAGGTTGTAACCACCGGTCTCAGGATCGTCTTTTCTCATACAGCTAGTGTCACAGTAATGTTAATTTTAGAAGATTTATGTTCGTTCTACAGTGATAAAGGGACAGTAGGGATAATAGGAAGGGTAAATAGCTCATTAGACCTGGGATTAGATGGTTGGGCAGAATGAATGTTAGAGATTATTTAGTAGCAAAACAAAACTTTTCTAAAAATATAACATTAAAAGTTTCTTTTCAAAATGCATTCTGAATAGTTCTTTTTATGTTTTAGTTTGTTTTTCAGCAGATGTTACCATACTTTTATTTCTAGGCATTGGAATTTTACAAATAACATAACAGTCTTCTTGGATTCTGACCTGAATCTGAACATAACCTGGGGAAGGTAGAAATTATCAGGGAGTAAATGGTTATACACTACTGCCATTACATGTGTCAATCAATTTCAAAGGTTTATTTTTTATGACATTGGGATAATCTTGTTCAATGGTTATGGATCAGTTAAGCAGTGTTTTTTGCCATTTGATGGTCTTTCTACTTTGGACTGAGGTCAAGAATAATGACCATTCACTTAGTTTATTGTGAGTCCAGCAATGGTCATCTTTGTACAACTCATCAGTTCTGCTGTGGCCACATAGGTCCCTTTGATCTGCTAAATCCTACCACCTGTCACCCAATGTTGTCTTTTAGCCATTCACAAACTCCTGCTGTGCCCATTCAGTGCCCACAGAAACTCAGGGTCTCATTAGCCTGCCTGCATGTTCAGCCATTTCTGACCTCCAGCCTTCAGTTCATTGACTGGGTCACAGTTCTGTTCTTGGTGTCTGATTATTTTGTCAGTGACACAGATTGAGTTCCGAAGATAGAATGCAACCTCCTACAGGAGTGCTTCTTAAACCTATGCCATTTTAATTTACTTTGGGAAGAGCTGTCTGCACCTCAATATGTTCTTTCATATTTCATGTCACATCTGGTTACTCATGGTAAAACATGTTAATGTTTAGTTGTTCTGGGATTAGGAAAATAAAACATAATGTGATCACCTGTTAGTTACATCAGCCAAACTTGATGAGTATGTATGTGTGTATGTACATATTTCTCTTTCTCTTTTGAGAACCAGTTAATATTAAGACATTTTAAGATAAATATATATAGAGAGAGAAAGAGAGAGAAGCAAAAGAGAGGAACTCTATAATATCTTTTGTGAGCTACATTTACCCCAAGGCATTTATCATAAAATGCACTTTGTTTCTGATTACATCATTCTGACAGCTGGGACAGAAAATCAACCACATTGGGAATTGTCAGACACTATCACAATCTCCTTTGGCTTCTATCAGATTTATCTTTTTTGATTCTTCGGACCAGAAAATTCTTGGTTCAATTCCATTTGAATGTCAACAATAAAAAAATAATAAAAAACACAGCAAAGGTTTCATGAGCAATGTTCAAACTTCAGGATAAAATAATCAAAGGACCAGTTATTCCTATGTACTTGCCTAAAGATACATAATACTCTTTGATGTGCACATGCAATTTAATATGACCTTCTACAAAGCTAAAATGATCAGAACAAGAAAATTCACCATTTGAAATATTTCAGAAGAAAGTTTTATATCAGCTTTCACTTGAAACTTTTCAGAACAATGGCATTATTAGAAAATACAAAAAAGCACAGCTCACATTTTGGTAGAAATATATATTTGTGGATATTTTCCCAATATCTTTCATGTTGCAATGAGAAAGGAAAGAAGATGATGAGAATTGTTTGCCTGTTTTCCTGAAATAGAATGTTACATGCTATTTAAAGAAAATAAACATGACAGTCCTAAGTCATCGATCATCTCTAATGATCAGCCTTATTTTAACAATAACGGAACAGGGACACTGTGAGCAACAAGTCAAAGATGACCTTGTAAGTTGGTTGCACCAGACAAACAGAATCCCCAAGGCCTCTTCTTTTTGTGCTTCAGCTGCTGGCTTATATGAGCTTTATATTTCAGTTGTGTCTTGGCTATACACTTTTAAAGCCTATAATAGCATGCATCCCAGCAGGGTTTGAATGTGACCAGACCCAAGTGAAGCACCATTAAAAACTGGAGACATGTTTGAATGACATGACATTTTGAATGAGTGCCCACTGTAGACCCCAGTGTGTTTGGCTTTGTGTTTGTACTTGTTTCTTTGATTCTTAAACCAATTTCTTTTCAGAAGAAAATGTGCTTTCCTGAAACAGCTAATAGTATGCTTCATAAGTCACATGCTATTTCTAGGACCAGAGAAAAACAGCATGTGTTATGGATAAAGTGAAAAACATCATTTCTGAGTTTCTCAGCTTCTATAAGCTCAGGTCAAGGCATTATCTTTGATTTTACTTTTCAGTTGTTATTAAGCTTTCTTTTTTTTTTCTTTTGTTGACTACATTGCAGAATTTCTCTGTCAATCAATCTCTATTCAGTTGCTCACAATTTCCCTCTGAAATTTAATGGTATAATGGGCTAATCAACCCAAACCTTCTACTGCCTGTTGGACAAGAAGTTGGCTCTATGATTTCAATTCATCCTAGCCAATTCAACCCACTAGATGTTTATGTAATGCAAAAAACCCTATGCCTCACACTGTTGTAGAAGAATTTTAAATTCCACACCTAAATTGTCTTCTTCGAAAGCTTGCATATGATATAAATGTAAATGAATGTATGGACATGTTTCTGTACATATTTAGCATATATTGTAAAGTTCTTAGTTGAGTAGATTTGCCTGGGAGTTGCATTATATAGAAACTATTGATAAGACCATTGGCAGTATTACTTCTTTTATAAAAAATATTCTTAATGTCATACATTGGTCATTTTTTTATGGTTTATGATTCCCTTGGGAATGCCCCTCCTTCCCTCTGACTTCCCACCCCCCCCCAACACCGTCACTCCAATCTCTCTCTCATTTGGTGTTTGTTGGTCCATGTTATGTTAAACCATTGTTCTCTTCCTTTTCTGGAGCAATGTCCTTTTCCTGAGTGAGGATCTGTGCTCCTGGGACACAGTAGACTGTGCTGCTTAGATATCCAGTCTTAAACCAGTGTGTGTGGTGATTCCTTCCATGTCTTTTTTGAGTCCTGTGTAGGAGATGGGTGCATCTAGGGTCTTTATTCATTTCCCTCACCTCCTCTGTGTCTGCAGCTAGGTTATTTTTCTTATTTCTAATGAGGACTGACTGGAGTGGGAATAAACTGGGTGGGGGAGAGGGTACCCCCCCATGCCATCCCACATATCTGCATGGGAATAGAGGGTACTCCTAGGATCCTCATGACAGTGACTTAGAAAATACAAAAAAGCACAGCTCGCATTCTGGTAGAAATATATATTTGTGGATATTTTCCCAATATCTTTCATGTTGCAATGAGAAAGGAAAGAAGATGGTGAGAATTGTTTGCCTGTTTTCCTGAAATAGAATGTTACATGCTATTTAAAGAAAATAAACATGACAGTCCTAAGTCCCCTAAGTGGGGAGCATGCCTTCCTGACACATGCTTCCAACCCAAAAGGTGTGGAGCCTCCAGGTCACATGAACTGCTGTCCTTGCAGCACATCAAACAACTGGTGGGCCTGCAATATTATTTCTGATAAACTTACAGAGAAAAGGAAAAAACTTGCCTGTATCATTAACATGGTTTTCATTAACTGTTTCCTTTATAGTCAAACTAGCACATTCAAAAGTTTTATTATGAAAGACATTAGGGGGTGAGAATGAAAGCCTTTACTTATAATTACTATAAAGTTGCTATTTTAATGCAATGTGGTAAAGTCAATGAAAATGCAGCATTTGTATGTGAATAGCAAGTCTAAAATCATAGCATGTTTAGCTTTAAGTTAGAGAAGGGTAATTAGAATTTGTTCACTACCATTGTTCCATGTGTTTCTAGGTTGCTTTATTTTAGAAATAATAATTGGATATTAACATCCAATATAGTTTTCTCCTGTCATCCAAAATAGGACATTCCTATCTGATATACTTTCATAAGCTCTCTTTCTGGGTGTGGGAACTCTCAATTTTTCATATAAATAAATATAAATAAATTATTAGGTACAAAATATAACCTATCAAGTTATACCACATACCAAATAGAGACTCTCTACTTTCAGATAGCAGGGGAATTAAAAACCCACATTTAGGGATATTGATAATAGAGATAAGCAAATTAATTCAACTTTTTACATATGTCACCAATAAACCACTAGCACGATAGATACTAATTTAATACTCTAGTTATTACTGTATGTTTACTCACATCATCCCTATTGCAGATGAGCTTAGTGGAATCCTTCTTTGAAACTTATTTATTAATTCTCTTATCCACTCCATCTCCAGCAGAAATTTACTGCTTCTGGAAATTATATAATTTCATTTTTGTTTGTTTAATAAAAAAAAGTCAAAATGACTTAATTTTTGCCACTCTAATGAAGTTGAAAACCTTACAATTTATATATAATATCACATACTTGGCTATAAAATCATAGAAATTACAGAACCCAAAGGAAAACTTTCATATATTATGGTGCTGGAAATCACATTTTTACATGCTTTTAGCACATAGAATTTTTCTTGGTAAGTGTTAAATGCTGCATATGTACAGAGAAGTTGTCAGCTAAAAATGCTTGAGGCTTTAGTCTGCATTTCAACAGGATGTGTATGAGCAGATGCTTATTTCACCACTTCAGTTGAACCATCACGGTTTATTTGCTTAAATAGTAAAATAATGGTTGAAATATATAAAGAAGTGAACAATTAAATAAGTCTTTCATTGAATTATGTTATGTAGATTGCTTAAGAAAACACAGACAAGAGAAGTTGGTAAGAAAAAGTGAAAGAATGATTAGCAGTGCAATGTTTCATGTACATGTTAATTCTCCTGTGCTCCTTCCTTTTTGAAGAGTTGTCTCTGTCAGAGTTCTTTAAGAAAATGTAGCATTGATCTTAATTATCCTAACAAGGATTAGTAATAAAAGTCCCTAATAATAGAACTCAGGAATACCAGGGTACAAACACATCTTCAAAAGGAGACACATAACTGATTTGGCAGGCAAAAAAGAACACTTGTGTACTTATATCATGCTGATTCTGTGTTAAATAGAATTATGCATGACATCTCATTTACTATTTATAACATTATTGCATTTTTATTTAGATAGTTGAAATTCATAAGGTTGAAAGGACTTAGTCAAAATCACAAAAATTGTGTCTGATGTAAGACTCAATTCTAGGTATGTGTAATTCCTCATTCTGGACTACTATGATACTAACACAAAACCTTTTAGAGATGGTCTTATTTAAGAACAAGAAGCAGAAAATTATCTGCTTCTTAGTAGCAAGCTCAGTGAGTAGGATGAAAGAAGTAGAGAAAGCTACATTTGAAGTCATAGATGATATTCTAAGCACTATTCACTTTATCTCAGTCATTAGCTGCTTATTGTTTAAGCAAATAAACAGAGATAGTTCAATTGATGAAGTGCTGAAGTAACAATAATAGTTCGCAAACTAATTTATCAGAAAAGATAATAATGACAAACTGCTATTGAAATATACCTGTTCCTACCATCTAACCGTAACTCTTCGGCACATCACCCTCCTTCAAACATCATGCACTTTCTCCCTTGTGTGATATAACTTGATGTTTTCTTCATTGTTCCATTTTGTATGCTCCCACCCTGCACATTTCTTTGATTTATTTTCTTTGTTGCCATAAACATTGACATTTTTGTTTTCCCAGACTTCAACCTCCTATTTTATATGTACTCATCCTTCCCACTTCGGAGGCTTTCCTGAGGTCAAGTGATCCCCAGCTCCTCCAAATCTTCATATCTGGTTGATAATAGTGCTTATACCATCATACTCGCAATAGTCCTTCTCATACCATCTTCTGCAGTATGCAGCATGCCCCGTTTATCCTTAGTCCCTCCCTCATCTTCAGTCATTCCCTATTTATTGATTATTCATTTTTCTACCTCCCTCGATGTCTACATACAAACCTCTGTATTTCTACTGCTGGAACTTCAAATTGAATTTCATATAATTTCTTTATCGTGAACTTGGACAATTTCAGTGGTTTCCTAATTCATCTTGTTGTCCCTATCTTATTCAGTTCAACCCATCGTCTACCTTTCTAGAGATGAAATATCTTGAAAACACAGAAACAATTAAGTGGCACCTTGCTAACTAATCAAATCTTCCCACTTTCCTAACTTTCCTATGAATACACAGATATGAATCTATTTAGGTGAGTTTTTTTCACTTTGCTAAAAGAAAAATTAGCTGCAATATGAAAAACTGCATAATAATTTTGAATGGGAAAGGAAATCATTATATTTTAAAAGATTTTGCCAGATGAAATGCACCTTAGCAATAGCACAAAGAAAGTTTCTGACCTATAGTAGAAATTTATGAAGCCAAAAGAAAAATTAAGTGAGGTTCCTATTGCAGAGCTAAATTGGAAATCTAAGTAGAAGAAAAATACCAGGGCAGCACCTCCTAAATTAAACTTAATTGAACTAGATTAAGCTGAATTAAAATTGATTAAGCTAAGCCTGACATCATATGAATTTTAATAATAATAATTAATAATGTTTACTGAATACCTAGCTGAGTGTTCTAGTCTTTCCCCAGTCCTTCCCCTGAGATGTTCATTCAACTTAGTGAAGGAGACTAAGAATTTCCTGAAAATGTAGAAGGAGAAGTAGACCTCTAGGAGACTAGTTCTAGTAGCACTGACTTCATTAAAATAGTTCAGTATTGTAATAGAAGTAACTAGAAAGCATATTGAATTTTTCGTTATTATTTAAGAGAGGAATAAGGCCCTGGAACTTTATCCTATACAGCTGCTACTGGAGAGCAGAAAAGTGTTAGTTACAGTAGAAAAGGGAAAATTAAGTGAATAGGATACAAAGTATAATGAACCAAAAAGAAAAAAATGTACATATTTAATTGGTGAGGAATGATGCTCAATAAATCCATTAATAACATTATATATGTTTTCCACAACATTAATTTCCCTAAATATTAATGATATCATATAGTTATTTGTGAATCCTTTATATACATATATGGGTTTTGTGGTTTTTTGTTTTTTGGATTTTTTTGGTTAAGAATGTTTTGAGAACAATTTAAGTTTCACAGCAAAATTAAGAACATACATAGATTTTTTCATATGCAATCAAACATATATAGCTTTCCTCATTCTTAACATTGTTGTAAAAGTCATTCATTTTCAACAATTGATAAACTTATGTTAATAAGTTATAATCATTCAAAATCCATAGTTGATAATATGGTTCACTCTTGGGGTTGTGTATTCATAGTTTCTTTTTATTCAATTTCTAATCTGATTAAAGTCAAGTTAATTATTTATTGATTTTAGTTTTTAGTAGTATCTGATTTCCTTTATTTCAATAGCCATTAATTTGAGGAATAATTAAAAAGCAAGTTGAATGATTTTTCTTTTATCTTTTATAAATGCATGGAAAGAGATAATTCCAAAGTGCAGTTGTCAGTCTTTAAAATGACCACATATTTGAAATAAAATACTTTTCAAAATGCTATCTTGAAAAATTAATATAGTATATCTTATCATATAATCACAACTTTCAAGATAAATATATACCTCTCAGGTATGGACTTTTTTCCAATTATTAATATCTCTCTTTAAAGTCTAGTTTGTCATTGTTGGCTGAATATTCTGTTTAATATGAGCTTGAGTCATATTTGAGAGGAAGTACACCTTGCCCTTCTCCAGATCTGTCTGATAATCTTGGTGCTATTTCTTGGGGAAAATGTTCGCAGTTTTCTCATTGCTGGTGTCAATCATTGATCAGGTAGAATATACTGTCCTAATACAAAAGGAAATCTTCAATAAACCAGATGTATAATGGCCATAACTTTATACAAATGTGATATTCCACAATAGACACAATTCTCCCTCTCTTCCAAGTAAAAACACATGACCCCCCTCCTAAGAGGTTCCTTGAAGGATTCAAGGCAATAAATTTAGGATAGCACAAGAGAAAAACATATAATCCTCTCAACAAACATGTTGCTATTTCTCAGAGTAAGACAATATTGTCTATATAAGGTGGTGAGTTAATCAAATTTGAATGAAATCTAGTATGTAAGTCATGAATTATATGGTATGAACGTAATACTTTTACTTTAGACATAAATACCAAAAGGGAACATATGAGAAAATCTAGGTGATCATGGATTTGGCATTAATTTGTTTTAGATAAAACAACCAAACTGCACTGCATGCAAGAAAAAGTATACATTGGACTTCATGAAAATTAAAAATAACTGTCTGTGAAAGAATACTAAGGAACTAAAAGGACAAACCATAGAATAGAAGAATATATTTGAATATAGTCAATAAACAACTTGTTTCCAAATGTACAAAGAATGTCAATGATAAGAAAACAACTTATTTAAAATGTTTTATATGGGCAAGAAATCTTAATTCATAAATATAGACACCAAATCAGCATAGAAGAAGGTCTTAGCATTGAATATGATTAGGGATTGCAAATTAAAGCAATAATTGTATACTTTAGCATACCAAGCAAAATATCAAAAATCTAAAACTGGCAATATCAAATGCTGATGAGAATATGAAGTGACAAGAGTTCTAATCCATTGTTGGTGGGAAGGCCAAAATAGTAGGAGTGCCACTTTTGAAATCTACTTTGAATTTTCTTACAAAGCTAAAATTGTCTGACCACTCCATCCAGCAATTAATTGTGCTCTGATGCATACTATATGTATGTATCTATACCCAAATATGCTGAAATATATATCCATAGAAAAATTGCATACAAATAGCTAGAGCAGCTTTATTCATAATCGTCAAAACTTGAAAACAAACTAGCTACCCTTCCATTGGTGAACATATAAACAAGTTGTAGCACATGTTACACTGAGATATTATTAGTTAGAAGAAATGCTCTATTGAGTCACAAAAATGACTTGCATATTTCTAAGTGAAAGAATTCGGTCTGAAAATACTATATATTTTTTCATTCCAACTACCTGACATATTGAAGAAGACAAAAGTATAGATCGAAGAAGACAAAAACATTAGCGTTTGCTGAGTTCTAGAGCAGAGAGAACACATTTATATCTATCACATTCACATTTATGGCAATGAAATCATTATGATAGAGATTGTGATGGTGAAAGTGTGAATTTGACAAACCATAATATTGCAACACATGAATTAAGTGTAAACGATGATCTTTTCTTAATATTAATGCATGAGTATTGGTTTCTCAGTAGTAACAAATATACCACATGTATGTACTTTCTGCTCTAAACATTATTATACTAAAAATAAATATACTATTAACTACAACTTATGGAGTACCCAGTTACTACCATATCCAATATCCCTGTGCATCCCTAAGTCATCTATGCTTTTAGAAGTCCTCAAGCATGATATTTGTATTTAGGATAGAATAAGTTTTGTTTGACAGAAAATTGTGTGATTTAGTTTGACAGGTGACATATTATTGTTAGGATTTCTTTTTCAATTTAATCTGAAGAAATAGGTACTTCTTAAGTAGTTTTACACACTGAATGTCAAAGTACTTAAGACACATTCATTACATCACGATTAATGTAGTTTTTTTTTTTTTTTTAGCTAAAGTCCTTTGTCTTAAGCTGATAAATCAAACCAAGCATTCTAACTGTGGAATTGATGGCTCGGTGTTAGAAAATCTAAGCTGTTCAACAAGACCAGTATTAACATATCAACATTGTCACAGTGATTGAGGTTAAGAGAAAATCAATTGACTTACTGTTTTCTCTCCCAACGACTGTGTTTCCAGACTTTACCTGAATAACAAGGCAAAAATTGCTGTAAATACCTGGCAACATGAAGACCACGTGGACTTTGTAAGATGGTTCATCAAAGTAAAACAGTGATGAGTTCTGATAAATTTTAAAATTTCAATGATTCAATAAACCAGTTTTTTTTTGCTTCTGACATAAATCATGTTGTAATCATCGCTATGTGGGGGATGGGTAATAAAATCCACACAGTTATTAAAAGATCCATCATGATGAAAATTTTGCATCTTTATAGCATCACTAGTCAATACATGCATTGTTATCCACCCAAAAGATGACAAAAGAGAAGAATGAGTGCATATGGAATATGTTTGGGGACAGGAGCATATCATTTCTACCTACATTCCATTGATCAGAATTTATTAACATGAGCATATCTAAGTACAAGGAGGTTGAGAAATAAAGAGTATTTTGATTAGATATATAAATGATAAAGAGTAGATGTAGAGATACACCTCTAAAGTGCATATATAATTTTCATTATATACATTAATACTTTTAGTAAGAAGATTGGAAAGAAATGGAATTGGTGGTGAATAAGTTTGGACTAGCAAAACAAGAGCAAATCTTTCTATGACATGTCATATCTTGAGAAATATGATTAATACACCACTCAGTAACTAAGATTATAAATAAATATATAAATATGTATATATATACATATATACACATATATTCTATATATACATATATGTGTATATACACATACATAAACACATACATACAAAAGAAAATAGAAAGTTAGAGCAATCCTAAAAATGAATAGATTCCTTTCTCAAATTGTTGAGGAGAGACATCATAAGATTCTTTCTATTATTTTAAGTTCCATCAATTTTTTTTTTCTTTCCCAGGAGAGCTAATTTCTCACTGCAGTCTTGAGTCATGACAGATAATTAGGAAATCTGGTCAGGCTTTTTCTGTGCCATATTTCTGCAATTTTTATATTGTTATAAAATAGCTTCAGGGGAGACACACATACAAAAAAAAAGGATAATAAGGGTGAGAGTACATTAGCCTAAAGTATAATTTTATTGTTTTCCATCTGTTGTAATTATGAAAATAAACTCTTTTGTACTCTGATCAGCAGGCTAAATCATCAGAAAGAGGCTTGTGTCTAACGTATCTTGTTACATGTTATAAATAAGAACATCTTATCTGTAGGATTTTTTTTTCCTTTTTCCCATGGGAGTAGAGTCATAGAAATCTTCCAGTTAGAAGAGTCATTTTCCCCCCAAACCAACATAACTTAAGGGAATAGTATTTGTTTCAACTAAATCATTACTGCATATGGGATTCAGATTTGCATTTTCACATATTTCCAAGGTGACTGAAAAGCATCATTGTAAGAAAAGAACAATTTAAATATCATAGTTTGGAAGATGTGCTTTACTCTACATATTGAGGGAAAAGGATATATGTACTTTATATGAAAAGTGGTAGCATTCTCATTGAGTATCTTCAACTAAGTTTAAAATGACAAACTGAGTCATGAAAAACAGGCTCTTCTTCCTCTGTCTCAAATTCATATTACCTAAATGATCTCTCTCTCTCCTTCTTAACTTCTTTGTACTTATATGTGTTCATGTTAATAAATTTGGGTCAATGAAATGTAGTTAGAAATAAAATGCACTTGTCCCAAAAACATTCTATATGCACTTATTCCTCTCATCTTTTAGATGAATACCAATGCACATGGTGACAACTGAAGTAATAAAGATAAGAAAGTTTCATTATAATGGGTCTTTTAATAACGTGGCTCTTAGGCCAGGCTTGGCGGCGCATACCTGTAAGCAGAAGTCTAGGAAACCGCAGCAGGAACCGGGGATCGTGGTTCCAGTCCTGTTCAGGGCAACGTAGTGAGACCTACTTCCAAAAAATAACTGGGCGTGGTGGCACGTGCCTGTAATCCCAGCTACCTGGGAAGCTGATGCTGGGGATCATTTGAGTCCGTGGTACCCCAGGCAAAAATAGCAAGACCTTGTCTCAAATAAATAAACAAACAAACAAACAAACAAACAAAGTGGTTCTTATCACCTATTCCCCATATATAATGATTATACTATCATATAGTGCCTAATAATTTATATTACTTAATATTTCTTTCATGATATACTGATTCTTTTAGGATGCAAAGGAATGATTTTACTGAAAAGAATACCCGTGATTACTTGTTTTTACTCAATGTTTATTTTCCTGTATATGATAAAGGAAACTTTTATAGTGACTATGCAAAATAAAACTTTTATTTTCCCAATACCAGCCTTTTAACTTTTCCTTTAAAAACTATGAATATCTAATTGCTCTTCATTTGATTGCATAAATTTTATTTGTTTGTTTTATTCATGCATGTGTTTATCTACTTATCTATTTCTTTAATTTTCACATTTAATTAAACTTTTTAATCTTTGGACAATATATGATTTTCTCATCTCAGTTGTGGTCACTGTAGTTCCTTCCAGCAGAACACCCATAGTCCATCACCACACTTCCTTGAACTGTGCCTTTCACCTCCCCACTACACTCACAATTCCCTCTCCCTCCCCTTACAGATGCCTCATATTTATGGTCAACTCTCAAGGTTTGTCTTTGACACTTTATTTGGTATTTCTTAGCCACATATAAGTGAAACCATCTGATATTTATTCTTTTCCTTCTGTTTTTTTTTGTGTAACATTAGCCCTTCCAGCTCCAACCATTTGCCACAAATGCATTAGTTCATCCTTTTAGATCACACTGAGTAGTCTATTATATAATATACACATACTCATAATTTTGTGTTTATATATAAATATATATTCTTGATCCCATTGTCTTAAGATCCTTTCACTCTTCTCCTTTTATGATTCTTATGGCCCTTTTATTTCCTTTCTTCATGGTGTCAGGTTATTTTCAAAGTGTTTCCTCATTCTTCATTTTTTGAATCTCTCTAACTTGATTCTTTTCATTATTCACATATTTGAGATTACTGATTCATTTTTCCATTTGTTCTAATCTACTTTTCCAGAATTTTTTACCTACCCCATTAATCTTTTTATTATCCAGCAATCTGTTATTTTATTCCATTCAATTTTGATATTTTTTAAAAAATGTATTTCTTACAGCTTCCTTTTCCTTCCTCAAGTTTCTCATATATTTCTGATGAGTTTTCCTAAGTTTTCATTGTATTGCTTTGTTTCTATAATTCTTTGTCTTGCTTATGGCAGTTTTGACTTCTATATCTGATAGGAAGAAAATCTCTTCTCTCTTTGGAGATTGGTTTTCTTTCTGTGGTGTATCATTCCATTGAAAACCTACTTGATCATTTGTATTTCATTTTCTCCTCATTGTTTGCCTTCTTTGTTCTGCTGTAGGTGAAACATCTGTTGAGTCTTTCCCAATATTTTCGGCATTTACCAAGTAATTGGCATGCTAAATGGAGCCTTTCTCAGACCAGAACAGGGCATGTATCACAATGATGGGCTTAGTTAGGTGACTGGGACTAGCAGGTGTGAACTCCAGAAGGACTCTGCCCTCCAAATGGGCACAAGTACGGGAGTGTGGTGTGTCCTGACTATCTGGGCAAGCAGTTACCTGGGTTTCACAGGAATTTATGAGGTCACTGAACTCTCCAGCTTACTCCCTCATTTGGGTCCAGTTTCTCACCAGTCATTGTAGATGCTGGAGTGGGAGAGATCTCATGAAAAATCACTAGGCTTCTCTATATGGCAGATGCTGCCAGAGTACTGTGCCTGATGATGAGGCCTCAGCTGTCTAGGAGAGTACAGTGGGGGAGAAGGCAGTTTCTCCCAGAAGCTCATGAGAACTCTGCAAGTTTCTTGTATATAGTTTTGTTAGATTGTTTTATTTAAGAAAAGTTTCAGGGTCCTTCTATATCCCCAATACCCAGAGAAACATAGTTTCCCCTATTGCCAACATTGCCCCATCAGAATAGTATATTTGTTACAATGTGTGAATCTGCATCTTTAGCTTATCATCACTAGGAGTCTATAATTTACATAAGGTTTCTTCCAGGTTTGCACAAATGACACATCTCCATAATGCTGTATTATACAGTTTCACTGCCCTAAAAATTCTTTGTATTCTTTCTATACCCCTGATCCCTAACACCTGGAAATAGTAATCTTTATACATTTTATCCCATAGTTATTTTATCAAATATGTCATATATTTGCAATAATACAATATGTAGTCTTTTTACATTGGCTCTGCTCACTTAATCATATGCATTTAAAGTTCTTATATTTCATTGTATGACTTGATAACTCATTTATTTTAATGTTGAGTAATAACCCATTGTCAGGATGTACATACAATTTAAACTTCAAATACATTTCAGTTGTTTCCAAGTTTTAGCAACTATAAATGAGGCTGCTATGAAGTTCTTCTACACATAAGTGTTCATACAATATATTTTTCATTATCAGTGTAATAGAAACAAAAAAGAATGACTTTTGAGGCTGTTGAAAGAACTATAGAAATTTTATGGACCAGTGATTCTTTTAAATCTATGTTTTAACAAACTCTTAATGATTTCTTATAATACAGGTTCCTTAACCTACTAAATAAAAATACATAGGAATTAGACCAAGAAACTATATTTTCAACAAGTTTTTTTGTTTTTTTTTTTTTTATATCTCCAGTCATCAATCAAATTCTGGAATCACAGCTCTAGGCAACTCATTAATTTTAGGAACACAAGATGCAGAGAGCTTAAATCATACAATAGTGAGTGAAAGTGTTCCACAAGTGGAAAAGTTTTGTTTCTGAGCCCACATGTTATTTTACAGATAAATGTAAGAACAGGGTTTTCTCTTAATACTCATAATTAATGTTTGTTAACTGTACAGGAAAACAACAATGCAGTTTCTTTTATTTAACACTGAGTGAAGGTACAAGAAAGTAGGAGAAATAATCCTTAATTTAAGGGGCTCTGAGTAGAGTCAGCCTCAAACAGGATATTGTGAATTTTCTTCCTTGGGACCCTCTCATCAAACCTCAAAGAAGTTTACTTAAGTACATTGGTTTTTGACATTTTTCAGTTTGGATAATTTCAGCAAGAGGCACCATTACACTCCTCTCAAGCCCTTGACATGAATTCAATTTCCAGGGCATTATGTTCTGAGGGCAAGGACCAAGAAGGCAACTGATAGCTTAATTGAGTTATAATGAAGTTTTATATATTTTCGATACCACATTTTTATCTGAAAATATGTTAGTCAGTTAGACATTCTTACTCTTCTGTTCCATCTATACTGTCATCCCCCAGAACCCCTATAATTTAGTTTTTTGGTTTTACCACATCCCTTTGATAAATAATAAATACACTATTAAAGATGAACTACATATATATTATAGCTCTGTAAAGTTATTCAAATAATTGTTCTATTAACATAAAACTTTAGAAAACAATTAAAAACAATGGGAAGTCTTTTTAAATTTTCCCATCACAAACAATCTACATGAAGTCTCCCAAAGTGAGAGGGGAATATCAGTTCCTTTTGTCTGAGCACACCAAGGGGGTAGTGATTTATGTCACAATCAAAATATGTGAAGTGACAATGATTGCTTTGAAACCAGTTTGTATAAGGAACATGTAATTCTGAATATTGCCAATAAATAAATAAATAATAAAAATTTGAGATCAATCTTTAGCTTCCTAAAGTGATGAGCAACTTTACAAAGAATTCACATGAGAGATTTCATGTGCAATTTGAAGGAAGAAATCATTCAAGTACTTCTGCTTGAGTTGCTATAAATGGATACCGTTTCAATACATACTGAAGATGGATGGTGTTTGTAGATGGAGAAGGAGGAAAAAGACTGCATGATGGCAAACTGATGCTACAAGCAAAATAAATGAGTTAGACTATCAAGTTACTTTAAGGGATGATGAATAAACTAAATAAACTGACCAATGCATAGAAATAAAACTGTAAAGACAGGACATAAGTAGGTAGAAGATGACTGGAAACTAGATTTTTGGTTGTGGTGGAAAATAGGACTCTCTGAAGTTCGTTTAGTTAGGGTGTGTAACCGAACTTTGGTTAGGAAGATTATCTAGCAAGAAGAGATAAAAAGTGTTATAATAACACCAAAAATATATAAGGACTTCCAACCACCCTGTGATAATTCCACCAAAAACCACACGGTTTAAAATTGTAATGAATTAAAGAGTTAAACATGTTAATGACTTGTAGCACCCTAATGCCTTCACTTTACACTAAAATAGTATATCTTAATGTTTCTCTCACTTACAGTTTACTGTAGGCATATTTGATTACCTCTTTGCTCTACTGTAGAACAATCCTTATTTCCAGTCCCACCCTCATGCCTGGGGCCTTTCTGGGGTTACTCTCTCCCATGCTCTTCAAAATGCACATGCTCATTTGTATTCCTTTACCTTGAAAAAGAAAATAACTCCTGTCCCATAATTTTGTTCTGTAATTAAAATACATTCAGTTTTGGAAAATGTAAAACTATTTTCTATGATCTCAATACTCAAAGACAATCACAGGTACTAATGGCATGCTTTTTAAACAATCTTTATTCTATCAATAATATTCAGTCTATTACAAGTTTAAGAATATACCATACATAAAACTTTTGCCTTTTTTATCTTAATATATTCCAGTCTGTGTGGATTCTCATTGATTAGATCATCTAAATATTATACTACTGTAATATATAATGTCTATATTACATCACTAATGTGATTTTTCTCAAATGGTCTCCAAACTAGCAGCATCAATGTTGTTTGAAAATTTGATTAAAATGCAAACATTTGACAACTACTACATTCAGCTCTATCACATGATTATACTCTTATTAGAAGAAATCATTGTTTGCTCTACAGCTTCAGTATGATTACAGGTGACACTGAAGGATCATGCTAGATAGATGTAAAGGAGGTGTTCTTATTTTACACTCTGTTTATTTAATTTCCCTTAAGAAGAGACATTTAGTCAATTGGAGGATTATAAATTACCTATGGTACCCTGATCCTCTACCCCAAGATCATTTAATTTTATAGATTTTACAGACTCCTAAATTAAAAATGATCAAAATATACAGTAAGTAAATTTCATATTTTAATTTGTTTTAAAGAAAAGCATTTGAGAAACACAGAGATCTCATTCAGAAGTTGAAATGATATTCACAACTGTCCTATGTAGTCTTACAAGAACTGAACAGCTTCGAGGACTGTCATTCACTTAGGCAGTAATGGGATAGATCCTCTTGGAGATGAACAATACCCATCCCCCACTCAAGAAGGTGAATAGCAAAAATTATGGGCACGCTAACATTTTCTTTATTTTATTTCTTTATTTCTTTATTCTTTATTTCTTTTGTTTCTTTATCTTTAAAACCAGGTCTCCCTATTTTTGCCCAAGGAACTGCAGGCTCACATAGTGCCACAAACTCAAGCAATCCTTAGTTTCAGCTTCCCAGGTAGCTGGGATTACAGGCTCACACCAATAAGCCCAGCTATTGGGGGGAGGGGGGGAGGAGAGACTAGGTCTTGCTCTGTTGCCCCAGGCGGGACTTGAACCGCTATCTCCAGATCCGGCCTCGACTCCATAAGCTGCCACTTTCAGGCATGTGCCACCATGCCTGGCCCTTCTAACATTTTCTTTAAAGAAGTAACTAGATATCTAGGTAACTAGGTATTTATTTCAGTCAAGCTATTTATTGGTGGTGAGAGCTTTAACAAGGAATGTCTTTCTATAAATTTCCTAAACTGTTTGGTTAATGCAGATTCATTATTGTAAAAATGTCAATGATTTTAATTTTCATAATTATCACAGCTTAACTGTGAAATGAAATAATTTAAGAGATGAAAATTTGTATATTTTAGAAGTCCTCTCTTTTGGAGTTAAGCGAAAATTGTGTAGTTTCAGAAACTTATGTTTAAACTTTGTTAATGTTGTATTCTTATGTGTGTATACATATGTATTTATGTATGTACTTGTTATCATATTGTATTCCAAATATTCACTGATAGAATCTAGCTTATTTTTCCATAAAAACATGTATTTAATTCTTTTTTGTTACATCATTATATAACCAGAGGTTCTCCTACCACCATATCAACCATGAAGCATCATCTTGACATAACAGCATTTCTAATAATGTTCAATGTATACGGCAAAAAAAAAGCATTATTGTATTTTACAATAAAATCACTTTTAAAACAAATTAATGAATTTGGAACAAAGACTAAAATTGAAAGATTGAGTTAAATTAATTTATGCTACTCAAATCTTCACTGGTAACAACGAACTACATTCATTTTATACCTGTAAACATTTTATACCTGTAAACCTGCAAACAGTTTTCATAAAAATGCAAGTGTTGAGATAGAAATACCTGTAGTTGTAAGTCAGGGAACAGAAAGTTTGAGATGTCACCTCTTTCAGTAGAACCAGTGACTTCAGATATTTTGGCAGATGATTTTTATTTGGTCATAAAATTTTCACATATGGACTCGAATTAAATGGAAAGAAATATATATTCATGAAAATATGCATGTTTGTTTGGTTTTTTTAGATCTTGTGTTTTTTATATCAGACACAAATGTAAGAGTAAATTTATATTGATTTATTTATGCACTTTTTTTCCCCACAGATATTTTTTTGAGTTTATAAAATGTCCTTAGCAAAGAAATAAGAACTAGAAGTGTATTTTGCAGACTTTGGTGGAATGTCATAATTTTTAAGTGTTTGGACAAATCTGAGCAACCACTGATCAATATTTCAAGGCTGAATATTACCATAAATACAGATTAAACCTAACCGATTTTAATCTCCAAATTGAAGTGTTACCAGTGTATATAATATATAAAAAAGGCATTGCTATAAAGGTACTCGTGGGATTTCTTAATTAACAGTATATGATGGACTCCCATTCTTATTCTTTGGGATTATTTTTAATCAATGATGTTTCTTTACTATATAGAATTTATGCATGCTAAGAACAGAGACAATTCAGGTTGTAAACAATAAGACTGGCTAATATTTTACAGCCAAGCTTGGTCATAAGGTTAACAAAAGAAAGATTATTCAACCTAAGGTGAAGTGTCATTACTAAGAAGAAGTGGTTTCTAGTTCATTGGGATGGTAATAGCAATGCTCCTTAACATACTGGGGAGTTTCTTCTAGTAGTGATGAAGAGTCACAACTGTGGCTAAACTTGGTGATGGCAAACCAGACAAAAATTGACTAGATTCAGAAAATCTTGAAGCTCTTACTATATAGCTGATGCCAGTACATCACTTTTTCTCATGTGTGTAATCACCGTTCACCTAAATGCCTTTGACATTGACAACTTCTTTTCATTTACTAAGTGTATTCTACCTTATAAACAATCCCTCTTTATTAGAAGACATACTCATCATTCAGTCTCATTAGATCTTAATTAAACAATCATAGTCAACAAAACAGGTTGCTATGTTAACAACCACTATTTGTATTCACTGTTACTGCCTTTTTTCTATCTTTCAAAACCCAGTGAAATGATTCAAGGGTAGTAGTAGGTTTTTGTGTACTATGACTTGCTAAGTCAGATAAGCAAAACCAAGAAGCAGTGTATGTTTTTGTCAGTTTGAAGTTTCTTGTTTACTGTTTGTTTATCACCATCTGTGAAAGATCAGGGCTTATTTAGAAAATTTTGCATAACATTTATAGGAGATTCCTCTATACTATATTAAAACTTCTTCCAACTCTTTCCCTAATTGTTTTTAAATATGTCCCTACCCTACCTGCTTGCGTAAGCTTCCTTTTATGTTTTCTTACAATCCTGTTGCCTGCATCTCAGACATTTGGTTTTAGACTCTAAAACCTTATGTTTATGGCTCCTCAGAGCACCCAATTAACTGCTGTGTGGCTCTTCAGCAGTGATATCTAGAAATGCTCTCAGAGTTGTGTTTCTTCAAAAGTGTTTCATCTTGCTGGAAAGCAAGATGAAGGAGTCTCAATTCTTGGAGTCATCAATTTCTGAACATAGAAAAATAAAAATTTTGTCCTGTTGCAAAAAATTCTCCTGCAGTTTGTAGAAAGGTTAGAATAAGGACTCCCCCCCTCTATTTTTTCAACATTTCAATCTCCAACCTATGCTATCTTTTGCCAAACTGTTACAAAATTATACCCCTACAGGTGAAATTCCATTGGAAAAAAATACAACCATGTTTTACATGTGTCACAAATACAGCTAATGAGGAAGAAAGATGGACATTTTGCTCATAGCTTTCCTAGTATCTGGGAAAGACATAAGTATAAAGTAAACAGGGTCATTAAAGAAAAGACAGAAGGCTGTGAGGCTTTGAAAAGAGATGAGATATGCTTTAGATAAAGGAACACCTTTATATTCACCCATCTCTGGCACACTAGAGGTGGTCTAGCAAGTCTTATCAGCAATAGCAGCCTGCTAACCTCCTAGGATTATCCCACAGGAGAGACATTTCCCTGAAAGATAAAGGCATTTACCCCCTCCCCCAGGTGTTTTTCTGCTAGACAATGAATCCCCCCCCCATCCTCCTACCCAAAGTGCTACATACTGAGATCTTGCTTTTATTGTCCCTATTACCTCATGTAACCATTTCTTTAATAGGATTTTTAAGGGAGCTTGGAACCTATAATAAATGGTTCAGAACTTGCTCACTAAGTCCTAATCTAAGACTCTGTCTTGGGACATCTCAGTCTCTTCCATCCATTCTTCTTCTTTTTCCCAATCATGGCTTCTAACAGTAGACTAGTCAGGCATATTTAATGAAAGCCACAAGTTTAGAAATATCCAAAGCATCTTGGTGCAGAACACTTCACAGGAGACAGGGCGTAATATTTCCAAGTATTTATATATTTCAGATAATAAATCCATTTATAAGAGTGATCAAGATTTTTTCAATCTTTTTTATTTCTGTACTTTGCTGTACTTAAATCTATCTGTATCTATCCTCTATCTACATTCAAAATATACAAAACAAACCATCAATGCTTAACATATGTATACTTATATATACACAAATATATTATTGTAATTTTATTTGTAAGGATTAATTAATACAATATGGCAAGTATATAACTCCTCAGAGTTATAATTATGACACTTATGAAAATCAGTTTCCTTAATGATTGTGCACTTTCATTTTGTAATCTGTAAAATAAAATTATTCTCCCTACATGTGTCTTTAAGACAGTTTACTCACCTCATAATTATCAAGATCTATGTTGAACTCAACAAATATATATAAGTAAAAAATATTGGAAATTAGAATTTTATTTTCAACTTTTGGAACTGTTCCTGGAACTAGATGAATGAATAGGTCTCTCTTCTGTGACTTTACTCTTCAAAGAACAACAGAAATGTTTATAGAAAATAAAAGTAAGGGCAGTTCTCCTCTCTGCCTGCCTGTGACTATTTAGGTACTCTCTCATTTACCCTTTCTCCTTTCCCTAATAAATTTATCCTTTTAAAATGTAAAAATAAAAGGGAATATAAAAGTGTGCATACATGATAATTAAAGAATACTTATATAAAATTATTTTATTAATAAATTGTTTTAAAATATAGAGATGTTAATATTAGTAATATTAAAACCCAAACTTAAGTGTTTGAAAAGGACCTTATTTATTTTCTCATATTTAGTTAAAAAGAGCCTTTTCATTTAATTTTATAAGAAATTAAAATTATTTTCACATACATAGTTTTGATAGTAGATACTCATAGAATCTGAATGACTGAATGACCAATTCCTGATGTTGGCTGATTGTGCATATAGGTTTATTATTGTTTAAAAATGTCTCTGCAATAAAGTAGTTGTTTCCAAGGTGTAAATTTACTGAATTAAAAGTTCAGAAAAGGTAACAGTTTATAGCACTTATAGAAAATACATGAACAAGGACTGTGGAATCAAAAGTTCTAGTGATTGATTCATTACTCCCTCCTATTGGTTTAGATTTTAAAGTATTTTTATACTTTAAACACAATTTTCACATTTTATTATAATCTAATCTTACCTTTATGATGACAGTTTGTATGCTATCCTTTGATACAAACTCTTTAATACAATACTTTGTTGCACAACAAACTATTCTTTAGCAAACACCAGACCTGGGATAATGAGAGAAAATTAACATATGAAATTTTCTACTGGAATTCAAATGCCACATTTGAGGGAAGGGCACACTCAGAGGAATGTCTTTGGAGTTCAGGTTAATTTCTTTTCCATATTATTTTAAAAATAATCTTGGTAAATGGATGCTTAAGCTTCAAACTTCTTATTTTCCCCATATTTATTTTTAATGTCTCCTTAAATTATTCTAATAAGCAATGTGAATACAAAGAAAAAATTAATTATTTCATAAACTATTGACCACTAAATTTTACAAATGTGTAATTTTTGTTTGTAGAATATTTTTATGTTTTGCTTAAATATGACTATTGAAAAACTATAATGTTGAAGCAAACAAAGAGATTGAAGTTCAATATATACAACAGTCACTATGTATGATATAGTTAGTGTTTCAGAATAATTTATATTCTCTGTTTCAGAATAATTTATTCTATAATTGTAGCATAAATCTAATCATATCATGATCTTGGTTTATAAGAAAAACAAAGAATATACAATTTCCAGTTTAAAAAACACTTCATATTACATTCTTTTTTATATCAAACTCATGTTTGTTTCTCTGCTACTCACCCATGGGAATTAATGTTTTTAAGTTTTTGTGTTTTAGTTCTGAAAAAGAAAGTTACTCAACTCTAAATGATAATCTCCTTACAGATTTATCTATCTGGAGAGAAGACTATGTTTCAGATATAAAAGCCTTGACTCAAAGAACAACCCTTTACAGAAAGTATTAAATCTGAGTAGAAATATTATCAAGTGACCAATAAATTATTTCTAGTAAAAATCAATCATGGCATACTAACGAGTACAGAATATTACTCCTGCCAACAATTATTTTTCCAGTCGTTGAATATATGATATAAAGTGAGGTTTAAGGAATTTTTTTCCTGATTCTGGCATCCTAAGGTTAGTTCACATTCCTGAAAGTTTAACATAATTCATTCTAACTGGGGTTAAAATACTGTTTTATTATGTTTTATAGTTTTTGAGTCATTAATACTCTTCACTTGTTGATAAAGCTCAAAAATATTTTCAATATTCAAACAGCATAAAATGGCACTGAAACTCTAAAACATTAGAAAGTGTTGCATCATAACATAAAAACCATACAAAGGAAAGTTTCAAAATAGAAAATGAAGTCTGTCACTAGGCTGTCCCACTGGAGTAAGCTGACTTTTTTAAAAAAGGTATTTTACAGCTCCCCGAAGAGCTATGAATCCTGGATCTGCCAAAATAGATTAAGCAGTTGATCCACAAGATAAGAGCTCTACAGGGAAAACATTTAGGGTCCAATTAAGTTTGGATGTCAGCAAAACTAACTTGAGAGAAGGGCCATGATGCCAGTTTGTTGGGTAGGATTTACCATGACTGTAGATTGCTTGATAAGTGGTAAAATTGCAGGTCATCTCTAAGACTGCTTCATCTCTGAGCTCAGCTGCCATGCAATTGCCCTTTAAGAGTCACACAATTATTTTCTCAGACTCTCAGGGTCTTACCAGGTCATTTTGCTATCTTTCTAACAAACTCTGGAATGCCCTTTAACTATCACTGACAAAAGGCTAAGCAGTCATTGTTTAAACTCTTCCAAAAATTGGGAGCTCACTACTTCATAAGGTAAATATTCTTTTTTAGCCAGTTTTTCAAAGGTGCTACTTTACATTGAGTTTATTTTATTTTTGCTCTATACCACATTGAATGTGTCTTAAAACTGAACTTCTGGCTGGGCATGGTGGTGCATACCTGCGAGTGGCAGCCTAGGAAGCCGTGGTGGGAACCAGAGATGGCAATTCGAGTTCCACCTGGAGCAACACAGCAAGACCTAGTTCCAAAAAAAAAAAAGTTGGGCGTGGTGGCTTACGCCTATAATCCTAGCTACCTGGGAGGCTGAGGCTGGGGATCAGTTGAGTCGGTGGTACCCCAGACAACGTAAGCCTGCAGTTCCACAGGCAAAAATAGTGAGACTTAGTCTCAATAATAATAATAATAATAATAATAATAATAATAATAATAATAATAATAATAACAACAACAAAACAAAACTCAACTTCTCCAGTCAGAAATTATGCAATACATACATGCATGAAAATCAGGGTTTGAATCTTGACTCCTTTACCAGTTGTGTGAACTAGTCAATTTCAAAAAATTTCTCTGCTTTCATTTCCTCATTTCCAAAATAATATAAATTAGCAACCACCTATTTTATAGGACCAATGAAAAAATTAATGCTTGATGCATAAGTACTCAAGTAAATGTATGCTGTCCATAATTAAGCAGTCTTTCAAAGATCTCCTAATATCTGATGCTAGAAAGACTAAATTTCCCTGAGAAAATGGAGGGTTTATTGTAATGAAAATAAAAAGATAAGTATCCACTATCAAAAGTGTTGACTTTAATGAGAGAAGACATTAAAGTCTTGTAAAGACAATAAAGTTTGAAATAGCATATAGAAAATAGTTCTTGGCAGAAGTGATGTTTAAGGTAAGATTTGGTGCATGATCAATTGACCAAGTGAAGATGAAATTAAACAGTGCAATGTAAAGAGAAAGACATACAAAATAAACTGAGAGGTAAATAGAACAAAGACTGTAGTAGTAAATATTTTCCAGAATAATTTGTATGTACGTTGTATCAAACTGTAATAAAAATAATATATCTGAATATTTAAGGAGGAGCCATGTTAATTACTTGAGTATTAGGAAAGTAGTAACATGACTAGGTTTGTAGTAAGTGAATAATATAAGGATGCTTTATATGGAACAATACGGTATGAGAGGATAAAGTTGTTAAAATTCAAGCTTGATGGTGCCCACATGGAAAGAGATATTTCAGGGACATAAGTCAAACACGATCTTTAAAAAAAAAAAAAGTCACCTATTGCATATGTCCATTTTTTTTCAGCACTGTCTGGGTTTTCACATGTAGTCAGAGAATAACTATTCCTAGTGCTCTCTTTCAAAATTGTCCCAAATTTAAGTGAAAATTGCATGGTCATTATCCCTACTGGCTATAAACACTAACTCTTAATTTCTCATACTTTTAGAATCCTTGCTAGAGAGACCCTATGTTTTCAGCAGATTCACATTTAATATGGTAAGTGTAAGCTACTAGTTTTACTATTGTTTTTAATTTTTTGATCAAGAGAAAGTAGCAGTGGGGTATGCTACACTGCTCCTTTATTATTTTCCCAGTAAATTATTGAGCAAAAAGGAAAAACTTTCTATATTCTAATAATGCTCTATTTGACAATTAGATAGTGTTTCCTTGTAAGAAGTATACGTTTCCTATTTTGTTTCTTTTGGGGTTTTTTGTTTGTTTGTTTGTTTGTTTGCTAGCTTGTTTTTGCTGTTTGATTCTGAGCTTTCAAGAGCAGAAATTACTATTTTCCTGGGTAAGTTATTGTAATGAGTCATTACTAGGTTCTGGTGAATTCATATGTGGAGATGGGAGAAGGTGACCAAAACAAATGAAAGAGATCAATATAGAAAACAGCATCATAAACACTTTGAAATGTCTTGGTATAAAAGATCAGTTTTAGCAAACCAAATTAAAAGTCTGGTAACCATTTCTTTAATAAGGGTTAGTGACCAAAGTCTTCAAATTGCCACAGTGAAAAGTTACAGAAGACAATACATAAAGATGTGAACTGCAAAGGGACAAGGAATTTTATTTAAGGATTGAGGAGAGGTGATGTGGAAATGGAATTTATAGGTCAAAACCCTTCCATAGGACTTCAGGAGCATTCATGAAGTTTACCCTGTGCAGTGAGCCATGTTTTTGGTATACTGTGAGATAAAAGGAAGTTAAGTGAAGAGAGAAAAGATGGAAATGAATAAATTAATGAGAATTCCATAAAACACACAAAACAAGCTGGAAAGAGAGAAGACTGGGTGTTTGAGTAAGCAGAGAAGAAACACAAAACAATTGAGAATAATCATTTGCAACTAAACAGTTGAGTCTGGGTTTCTACTTGAATACTGTAACAGAAGAACAAAGAATCTGGCATGTTTCACTTAACTGCTTAGTATATTATCTGATTATTTCAACTCCTGGGTCAAAAGCAGGTGTGGAAATATTCCTTAAGTTTTGCTGAGGACACTTAGTCTGCTGAGACAGGTTCCGCCTCAGAAGTTCTTAGAGACTTCCCCTATGCAAGGGAACATGTAGGTACTTTAGCTGGGTGGGAGCAGGTCAATGTTGGGGGTGTGGTGGTGTTGCAAGAGGCTTGTATAGAGTTTAGTGCTACAAGCAAGCATCCAGGTAAACAAGTTCATTACTTAGACATGAAGAGTTCAGGTTTCAAAAAAGATAACTATTTTCCAACTGTTAAGAGACAGAGAGAAGAGTATTTGAAAATAAATTTTACCCTTAATTCTGGCAGAGTGGCACCGGGCAGGTTCTTTCTGGCAGACCGACAGGGTGTCCCAGAGCCCTTGGTGGATTTCACAGGCTTTATTGTTCTTTCAGGGAACCAGGTACACTGGCTCACCTGGCAATGATTCAGGTGTGCAAGCAGGTAGGCTGGGCAGGCCAGGGGAGCTGGGAGGCAGGTAGGCAGTCAAGCTTCCCAGTCCCCCATGAAACGTCATGCTCTTTCTCTGGGTCCCCTCTCTCCCTGGTGTTCTCTTCACCTCTATCGTAATCGAGGCGTTCCTAGTATTAATGATGCCGCTGCTGCTGCCTTTATGCCTGCGTCTAGGCTCAAGGATATCTGGGCCCTTCACATGCACACAGCCATACTATTTGGGCCAGGCATCCACAATTACTAGTGCACATGCGCCGTGCCCATACTCCCAAGTACGTTTTACATTAACACAATCCAGGTCAGAGGTGATAGGCACAGAGGCTGGTGTAAAAAGACTGATTAGTTCGTTTACCCCACATTTAAGCACTATACAATTTAGATAGATAGATAGATAGATAGATAGATAGATAGATAGATAGATAGATAGATAGATAGATAGA